>OY365819.1:21718588-21808302 GCA_959347315.1 Bimastos eiseni
AGGTGAATGAGGTCATCTATGGGGCAAACCTTTTAGCCCTGAGCAAGAAGGACGGAGGCATAAGACCGATCGCCGTGGGCTACACATGGCGTCGTCTGGCGGCAAAGTGCGCTAATTCGCATGCGGTAACAAGGCTGTCTCAACTGCTCGCCCCCATTCAGCTTGGGGTAGGCATTCCAGGAGGCGCTGAGGCAGCTGTCCATGCGACACGTCGTTGGATTTCCACAATGCCTGAGGACAGCGTCCTAGTGAAGCTCGACTTCGCCAATGCCTTTAACACTCTGCGCAGAGATTGTCTTCTAGAGGCAGTTGCTAGAGAGATCCCAGAGCTCTACCACTTTGCTCACGCTGCCTATTCAAACCGTCCACTGTTGCGCTATGGTTCAAACACAATTCAATCCGAAGAAGGAACGCAGCAAGGCGATCCTTTGGGACCTCTGGAATTCTGTCTTGTGCTGCAACCGATTCTGATGAAGCTTCGTTCGGATCTGCGTATCGGATATCTGGATGACCTGACATTGGGAGGTAACAAGGAAATAGTGGCCAATTAATCGAGCAGGAATCAAAGAATCTTGGATTGCTATTGAACCGCAGCAAATGCGAAATCGCGTGTCACAACACCCAGATGCCGAACAATGACCCTGCGTTCCAAGAGTTCACGAGCATAGCCCTCGAGGACATGACCTTGTTGGGTGCACCTCTAATTTCAGGTCCAGCTGTGAACATGGTCGTTAATTCAAAGGCCAATGACCTCGAGAGGGCAATCGGAAGATTGTCCTTGCTTTATACACATGACGCTCTGATTCTGCTGAGAAACAGTCTAAGTGTACCGAAGCTCTTGTACAGTCTGCGCACAGCCGTCTGCGCTGATTGCCCGGGCTTGGCTCGGTTTGATCAACTGCTGAGAGAAGGACTGTCAACCATTTTAAATGTGGACCTTGACGATGACCGCTGGCTCCAGGCTTCTTTGCCGGTGAGAGATGGTGGTCTGGGAGTTCGTTGTGCATCTACGCTGGCACTTTCTGCCTTTCTGGCTTCTGCTGCTAGTACAAGCGAACTCCAGGCATGCATCCTACCAACAGAGTCTGCTGAGGAACCATATGAACTTGCGAGTTCAGCACTCAACGCTTGGAAGACCCTGACAGATGCAGAACCACCAACAGGAGCAGCAAGTTATCGCCAGAAAGAATGGGACCTCCGATTCACAGACAAGGCATGGAAAGGTCTGCTGGATTCCAATAACAATCCATGCGACCGTGCTCGCCTGCTGGCCTCACGAGCACCTCATTCTGGAGACTGGATGCTAGCGCCCTCTGTGACTGCCCTAGGCCTGCGCCTCTCAAACTAGGATGTACGACTGGCAGCCGGGTTGAGGTTAGGAACGACGCTCTGCGAGCCACATTTGTGTCACCAATGTCAAGAGAGCGTCGACGCAAAAGGGCTCCATGGACTAATTTGTAGAAGAGGCAGCGGAAAACATCAACGACACAGCATGTTGAACGATGTCATCTGGAGAGCTCTTGGCAGGGCGAAGATTCCAGCGCAAAAGGAACCTCTCGGCTTGCTAAGAGAAGATGGAAAGCGACCGGACGGCGTCACGCTCATTCCTTGGACACGTGGTCGATGTCTGGCATGGGATGTGACAGTGCCCGACACCTACGCCAAGTCACATCTTGTCGACACATCTATCAGAGCTGGCGAAGCAGCCGAACGCGCAGCTAAGACGAAGAGGGCCAAGTATTCCACCATAACCAACACCCACGACTTCGTAGCCCTCTCCTTGGAATCCGGCGGCGCTTGGAGCAGTGAAGGACTGGAGTTCATCTCAGAGTTGGGTAGTCGAACGAGTGCTGCAACCCACGATCCAATGGAGACGTCATTTCTGTTCCAACGTATCTCAGTTGTTCTTCACCGTGGGAACGCAGTCTGCCTCTTCGGGACATTGCCAACACTCCATTAGCTCATCATGGGCGATAACAGCATAATGTGAAACATATATAATAGTAATAATAATAATAATAACAAGAACAACAACAATAATAATAATAATAATTATTATTATTATTAATTAATATATTAGTAATAATAATAATAATAATAATAATATTAGTAATCTCTAAGTTCTTGGTGGAATGAAGTACCTCAGGGCAAAAAAAAGTAAAATAGTAATACTAATTATTATTAGTATTATTTTAAATTATTATAATAATAATAATAATAGTAATAATAATAAAAATGTAGATACGACGCAGTAATGAGACCAAAATAACTACGTCGCTAGATGGCGGCACACGTTAACAATTGATTACAAAGGGGGAAGATGGGAAACGGCGTAATTTAAAATTATATGATGCTGTAATGACATTTGAGTTATTTAAAAATTGCATAAAATTGTATACTTTGATATTTCAAAGTAACTTTTCTGTGAATGACGGAATTAAATAGTTATTAACGTTAGAAGGTTTTGTCGTTGGAAACTTTTTTTAAATGCCGAAACACGCTATAAAAGACACGCTGTATAATACGTCGTTATCGCTTCTCGGCCTTTTGGCCAAGATCAAAGCGTTTACTTACTTGTCGGCTTAATACCCCGACATGTACTTTAACCAGGCTGCGTGATGCCCTCTGGGCTCTCGGCCTAGGCTGGTGGTCAGATAATCCCTGATCCGCTACCCTGGTTTTCGTACCTCCCCCCCTCCCCAGTGAGGGAGAAATGGAAAAAAAACAGCCTAGGTAGGCCTACTACTATGTCGTTACAAGGCAGCAGAAGTTTGACAGGTAGTGTTAGACAGTAATGCGATGCTGTCCAACACGCCGATCGCATGCGGGGGCCCATTTTAAAGTGACCCGCTGGGGCAATTTTTGCAAATTTTAGCAAATGAAGTAAAGACAAGTAGTAGGTCACTTGTTGCCTATTTTCATACTTGGCTCGTCAACATGACGATAATCGTCATTGTCATTATGTCACTATCATTGCTATAGCTATTATAATTATAATAATAATGTGCAATATAATTAAGCTTGTTATTATCGTCGCCATCATCGCCGTCCGTCGTCGTCGTTATAGAAGAGAAAGAAGAAATGCAGCCGAGACAGACAGACTGGTTTTGGATAAGAGAAGTAGGACGTGGCGTGCGTGTTGCTTTGTTTGGACTGATTTAGACACAGGTGTAGGTTTCGGTGATGATATATATATTGTATATCATATATCGTATATCGTATATATAACGTATATCAACAAGTGAGGAAATTTTAAAAAAGGAAATGAATTTGTGTGGACTAAATTGGTACAGAAGAGAGAATGTGTTGAAATTTATGCTGACTTGAAGTCATGCACGGAGTGTCGGCCCAACACGTTTGCTCCCGAAGAATAGTTGCCTGGTTGGGCGTAGGCCAGGTATACCTACGCAGGACATGTATACCTACGCACGTCGACCCGTAATCACGAGGTCAATTTTTGATAAGCCGTGCAGTTTGATGGAGAACGTGCATCGTAATTAGTTATTTATATTATTCTTATGCTCTATAGATGATACAGGGAGATGATTGAGTTTCAATGATCAATTGATTCAATTCCATTGAGATGACTATATCTGTAATCCTGTATAGGTTATAGTGTGTGAAGATAATATGATGACAGCTAGACATAGCTCCTACAGTTTGTTTCAGTTGTAGACCTTTTATGACACAGAATGCTATCGATATGCTGTAGATCTTGAGTGCTCAGGACTGATTCGATAACTGCAAAAGCGTCATATACCAATTTCTGTCTTTCTTACTACAAACGTCTAACCTCTAGCTGCAGCTTGATTTAGCCAGGTTTAGTTAGAGCTAGTCTCCAAGAAGATACATCACTTGCATGATGTTGCGATGAGAAAGCCATGATATTGGCGATGACAAAGTATCGATCACTCCATAATATCCAACTACCCGACCAAGAGAGTTACGACTATAGCGTAGTTTTTAGCGTAGGACTATTTCGAGTTTCTGTTGCACGTGCTAATAGCTTCATTACTCGCCACTGTAAATTTGCTAGCTTATACCTGGGTCTAGCTTTGACTCTACTATCTTTGTTTATACTAAAATAACTAAACCCTTTAATCTTTATTAATTAGTTAGTTAACAATGTATTTGAAAAGCCTCAAAATATGCTGCACATACGCACATTGCAATATCATACGTCTTTGGTTTATATATGCTGATTGACCTCTGACCTATATGGGTCAGTGATCAGACGTCTTCGTCGTTGACATGGCCAACATGGAGACAAATGAGAAAGTAAGAGCCTGTTAGTTGTAAAGATCGACCTGTTCTATGGGTTGCTGTCTAACATCCCAAATGCAATGAGCAATGAATAATGTTCAATTAATCTTCGCTTGTGTCAACTTTCCATCAACGGGTAGGTTAATGTTGAATTGTATTTTTACGGTATACTATTTTTGTGGATGCATTTCGCCATTAGACCACAATATGGCCTGCAGGGAGTGAAGGTCGTTTACGTATAAACACAGCGCATTAAAACAATAATAAATCATAGTCTTGGATGATACCATACTCATTAAAACCATCTGATCGACCAGGTAATCAAGGCCTAAAGCGTTGACGGCCAAAATATGAAAATCGAAGGGCCGAAAGTAGCATGTCAAAAAAGGCATTTCCTAGTCTTAAATAATATAAAATCCCAAAGGAAACTATAGCGTCACGAAAAAAAGCTAGTTAGGTTAAGATGAGACAGGAGAAGAGCCTTTTTGGCAATTACAAAATATTGTTGGAAAATGTTATTGAGAGACAGATGGTATAGATATATTGCTTGTACAAACTCAACGTCAGATCAGCTGAAAATAGATATTTCTGAAAGACAACTGCATACGTATCACTGTGTTTACACGAACAAACAATAACTGCAGATATTGCACACATATGATAATTCTTCAGTTTCTATTCTGTCTTTCAGAAATATTTATTTTCAGCTGATCTGATGTTGAGTTAGTACAAGCAATTTATCTATACCATCTGTCTCTCAATAACATTTTCCATTGTTAATTTAATTGTTGCTAACGACCTGCTGGATACAAGTTGAATGATGATTGAAGAACAGAAAATTGATAGAAGAAACTCTTATAAAACGAACTGAAATGCAATTATTATCTTTAGTGATGTCAACAGCCATTGTAGTCATAGAACATCATTTAACTTTGAAATAAATGATAATAATTAGGGTTCATCCATAAAGGAATTCTGCGAGGATGGGCAGAGGTAACCTAAATGCGGACGAGGGGATGGGTTTGCCCAATGTGTACATAGGAATGTAACTAAAGTGCCTACTGTTACTTCAGTCTCTGCCTTAAATACCAGATTGTGATAAATAGATGCTTTGGATTTAACAACAATCCCTTTATCGGATGGGGCAGTAATATATCCCACTTAGTGGCATTCTGAGCCCTGCAAGATCAACAGAAGTGCTTTAAGATATATTGTGCAAGTGGTACACTCTGGAATCATTGTGTGCACACTGCATACCGTACTTACTGAAATGGAAACAAATTTACAAATGAGAAATTGAAAAATGGTTAAGACAAACACAAGTTGTTGACACTGGTCCTGTGCACTTCATGTTGAACGATTTTCACTGTATTGAGTTTTGTTGCAGGTGTTAAACTGTGAGATCAGTTGGAGAAAGTGTGTGATGCTGATGTTTGACTGCTGAGTCAATGGGCCAGGTGCTGAGAAGAGTGCAAGAACTGGAGCTGGAGATTGGTCGATGCAGTCAGCACGGCATCGTAGCTAGACAATTTCCGGATCTGAGTGAGCTGCCACCTGAGATCGGCCTCCTCGTCCTGTCCCATCTGAATGCCACGGATCTCTGCCTTGCTGCCTGCGTCTGGCAGGATCTAGGAAATGACGAAATACTTTGGCACAGGTTGGTCCTATTATTAGCCAGAAGGTTGATGGACGACTTCTGCATCAAGGCAGACACTTAAATCAATTTTCTTGGACTGCCTGTTTGACTTTTGCATATGTATGTAGTATGTACCTTATGTTAATTTCATCTGTAATTGGAATACAGTCGGATTTCTCCTGATCTTTTTGCATCTCACTCTTTTTTTCTGTGCACATTTATTGATGAGGTGTTTTTCTGTGCATCAGCTTATGTCACAGTCAGTGGCGCAACGTTTCCATCTACAACCGACCACTTTCACTGGATTTTTCGTACAAAAAGCTGTACTTGCAGTTAGATGAAGCAACACTGACGTTTAACGCTGATCCTAAGCTGGTGAGTCTGTCAATTTATTTCATGATGTAACAATATATTTAAGAATTACATCAATGATTTGACCAAAAGCAGTTATTGGTGTTCTGATTCTGATCTGATGAAAAACATTAAATTAAGAATTCACAATTTTGATGCTGTAGCTAACAGATTGCTTTCACAAAAATCTACCAAGTTATTGAATGGTGTACTTGTAGTCTAAAAAATATGATAGCTACTGTGGTCATTACCTTCCTAAATGTTCTGCAGTGATGAAATGTAATGGAGCATTTATATAGCACCCTTCAAAATATCTACTCAGAGGTGCTTTCTGCTCTGGCTTGAATGTCATAGTGAACGAGAAAAACTAGTATAACTATGCACAGTAAACTGAAAAGAGTCACCAGAGGTGGGCATTGTGGGCTCACCTCATGCACAAGCGTGGAACCAACCAACGGATTCCCATTGACAGCTGACAGATGATACGGTTGTTTAGAGTCTCTGGGCCAAGTTGCGTCGATAAGATAGAGCTACAACTGATTTTTGATTATATATGCATATATATATATATATATGTATTTTAAAATCTTTCTAAGAGTATAATTTTGTGCTGTGGTACATTTTTTGTGTGGCTTTGTGATCTATAGGGTTTAGAATATCTGCTGAAGAGTTACTTGGTGGATGACAATCCAAAGGATATTGCTAAATTTCTCCACACTTGTAGAAAACTTGATTTACAGAAAAAAAGAGAATTCCTTGCTGAGAGGTAAACATGTCAATTAGAAACCGAAGGAAGTGTAGTGCAGATTTGATTCCTTAGAATCAAATTTGAAATGAAATTCATCAGCAACAAAGTACAACAAATGTGTTTGTGGGGATGTTGGCATATCTGATTATTCTGAAGGCCTCCTTGTGGGGTTGAGAATATACTTTAGCCTTTCAGATAGAACATTCTGGCTACTGCAAGATGCACTCAAATCATTGCATCAGACTTGAAATTTCAACTTTGAAGGCACCACAGTCTATCAATAATTCGAGTTCTTACAATTTAAAGACAAATTGCCACTGTTCATTCATGGTCTTAGGTTTCTGTGATTAATCGTTATATTTTGTGATGACCACTAAATAATCGGTTGAACCATCGTGCTATTATTAAAGGAAATGATGTCTGTTTGGTGGATTGCATTTCTTGTATTTTTCTGCAGCTTGGATTCTTATAGTATGGGAGGAAAGTTAAGGACATCGACAAAGAGAGAGAGGGTTGGGAAGTTGTACAAGTGTGGACAGGGATATATTTTCCCTTTGCAGACGTTTGCATCTGAAGTTCATAACTTTGCAGCCTGTGCAATAGACTGCAGCGTCAGTCAGACAATGTAGTGCTGTCGATGGAGTTAGTTGGGAGTTCTATAGTGTGCATTGTATTGAGTGTTACTGGCCTCAATGGTGGGATGGGTATTGGAGGGAGGCTAGTTCTCTGGTCATAAGCAGATCAGATCTACATTACAATCTTCCAATTGCTATAAATATAATTAAAAATATAATCCCATTGTTATACATACTACATTGAGTCTCATTGCTTGACACGGCTTTATCAAATTATCCCCCGCTGGCTTAGTTATAGTTAGTCCTAACGTGAAGACTTTCACAAAGGGAGGGGTAAGTTCCAAATGTGGACGAAGACTAACAAGGGCAAGATGGTTCATACTTTTGTTTGTGTAGTTGACAAAGGCAAGTGTTGGTCATATATATGCTTGGCAGTTGTTAGGGATTGAGTGAGTGTTAAGCAAATAGATTTTGCGACATGTGGACTCGTAATTGCCTTGTCATTCGAAAGAGAATTCAGTGGTTCAGATCAACTGAATTAAATTCTTAATTGCATGTAATGGACAAGGTAGACATAATTTATAATCCTTGTCATGGTTTATATTTCATTATATGTTTCCATCTGTTTTGTTTGCAGGCAAGATATTTTGGATGAAATTGTAAAATTGCAAAACTTCGAAAATCAATTCCTTCCTAACGCTCTGCGCAAGTTTTTCAAAGAGACAATTCCACCGAATGAGAGGAATGATTTTCTCAGCAATCTTGTAAAGAAGTTTTCAGAGAGGTTCTGTACATGCAATCCACAACTGAATCTTTCGCAAGGTAAGCATAGTTGGGCTGATTCAAACTCAAATAAGACGGTACAGGCGCCTCTTAGAGTGCATTATGTGTGATACAGCTGAATTCCTCATTAACTCGCAAAAGCAAGTGCTTACTGGAACCCAGTTTCAGGCTGCACAGGGGTCATAGCATAATTACATAACACTCGAGGGTGGGTGGGTTTAGTGCTACAAAACGTTACGAAATGTTACAGGGGTGGGTGGATTAGCTGAATGTTACGTAACGCTTTTTGCTTTTAAACTAATTAGTAATTGATTAAATACTCATTCTAAACTATGAACCAAAGATCAAGTTTTTCTTTAAGTCGCGAAGGCTCAGGAACGGAACGCTCTGGCGAAACTTAATTTCTATAAAACATTCTTCTACCAATTTCTCAGCGAACGTGAATATATTCAGAAAGGCCGGGTTAATTTAAAACATCATACGAAAGCGGGGCAACATTCATTATGCAAATCAAGTCCGTTTGATATGCGTCAATATTATGATCGTCTACATTTAACTTCCGAAATTGGAACATTTTTAGATTCGATATTAAAACAACCGCTATTTCCAATCGCATCATCCGAAGGCGCATCAGTTAAATACCTCGTGATGACTAACATGCAAATATGGTACTAGCTATATGATCAACAAAAACGAACAATGCTGCCTTGCGAGATGGCGGACCCGCTTCCTAAAGAGATCTGGTGATGTCTGCGTTAGTTAAGTAAGACTCGAAAGGGGCTCACCTGCTGAGTTCAAAATTTAGTCCCAAGCATCCTACACCCGGCGGTGCAATCAAAGTTGAAATAAATATTAAATATTATCTACCAATGATGGCGGTTAAATTTGGAGACTATATTAGGCCCAGGTAAAACTACACTGAGTTTTTCAAAATATATACAACTAATTAGCACAGTTAAGTGATTACTTCATTGTAATGGTGCTTTGCTGCATGGACTTGCTCTGGAACCAAGTTTAATTCTGCAATGATCTCAACATAAATGATTTACGCTACAGTTTGTTCCAAGCGAAAGGAAAATTTTTAAGGTGTTTGCAGAACGAATTGCCATGATGGCACCTCTTGACAGAAGCAGCATCTAGAAGATTCTGCAAATAGCCTCTTTGCACCATTTATAATAAACTTCTTAGCAGCTTTCTAGACTCAGACGAGGCTCAAGTGTGCACTTTTGTTGGTCAAGGAAACTATTCTCATTAATAACGGCTTGCCCATGTGACCTTATGCTGTCAGTTCATTGAACTCTAGCGATCGTCATGATAAATCTTATCCATTTCTTTCTTTCTGAAGTCGCATCCCTTACTTCCTATAGGTTCATTCCGGTTTTTTAGTGTGTCTCGTCCATCCATTTTTTCCTTGAGCGCCATCTTTCCTTCCTTCTTTCTCCACACGCCAGCATTGTTTCCTTCTCCAGCCCATCTGATCATGTCCAAAGAACCACAGCTTCCTTCTCAATGCTGTTTGTTGTAACGTCTCATCATTCTCAACTCCAATCTCCCTGCATACCACTTTCTTTGTCTTTTTCTCCATCCATGATATTCTCTGCATCTTCCTCCATATCCACATTTCACATGCATTGATCTTTTTCTCTATATTCTTTGTCGTTGTCCACATCTTACAGCCATATAGTACTGTAGCGAAGATCATTGCCCTCACTAACCCATGTACATATTTCTATCTTACTCCATATTTAATATCAGACAAATGATCACTTTTCACATAATAGACAATTAAGTTGCTGGAAATCCAACAGAACTGCATGTTTTTCGGAGACAAGATCAGCACTGCTGCTTGAAAGATCAGTGTGATGGGTTTATGATGATTAGTTCCATGGAACATACTGTATGAGCAATACAAGCATTTGAGGTGCTTCCACTGCCTCATTTCAAGCTGTTGACTGGTTGATTCTGAGTCATGACACTGAAATTTCAATAAAACAGCAAAATCTTCTCCTCTGTCTAACACTGTTATAATCTAGGTGTTGCTGTCTCTGTGTTCCAGTGTGTAACACTTAAAGCTTCTTTTAACATTTAAACACTTCTTTGTGTGGCACTGTTTCACATGTTGCATGAAGTGTAATTGGTCCAGACACAGCAACAGTCAGGAAGAGAGAGATCTGTACAAAAGTGTCCTAATAAAATATGCTCTGAAGCAGGTTGCTAAGGGTCTTAGACAACACTAATCATCATTGTGACTCATCTAGGCTTTTGTATATAATTTTGTTATGTTTGGGCAGAAAGCATCATAAATTGTTTCTGTTTTCAGATACTGTGTACATAGTCTGTTTTTCACTGATCATGTTATCAGTGGATCTAACGAGTCCACACGTCAAAAACAAAATGTCGAAGAGGGAGTTCATTCGCAACACACGTCGTGCAGCAAATGGCATTACAGATGAATTCACAGGACATCTTTATGACAATGTCTATCTTGTCGGACATGTTGCGCCTAAGGCATGATTAAACCTATTCCACAGAACATTTCGTAATGCAGAAACATTGTTAGCTGGAGTTTGTTGACTAATTTTTTCATGCTTTTACAATGGCAGCTAATATGTTGTTAGGAAATGTCTGTCAGCATTTCATTATCAGTCGTGAATGAGTTCTAATATCTTTGCTTCAGATTTTCCCTCCAAGCATTTGCTACACAATATTCTGCACTAAATGTATTTGAACATCTTGTTGTGTGCATGTATTCTTGTAGCTGGGATAATAAAGAGCAATAACTTTTATTACTTTAATTGTGTTTCATAATTGTAATTGCACATTTATATAGCACCTCAATGTTGATAGCATTGTATTTTCTCTAACATTAAATACTCACCTTTTTCCAAAGTTGCATGAAAGTGCCTCTGACACAATTAGGATGCACTATACAAGTATTCTGTTACATTACATTACCTCTACTAGAAAAGCACTCAAAGGCACTCCTGACGTGATGATGAGTCATAGAATGGTCTGAAATCACTGGAAAATATACGCATAGAACGAGCAAGAAGTGCACAGGTTACATAGCAGTCTGCTCCAGAGTGAAGGGCCACCCACAATGTTGCATTGTGACACATTATGGAGGGATGGAGGGCAAGTAGACTATTAGAAGACATTGTGCTGCAGAACAGAGATCCATTCTGGCTGTGCATGCAGATAAGGCACAGTGAATTTCCATTTAATTCCTCACCTGAGAGCAATGGTGGATCTATTCGGAGATCTTGAATGACGCAGTCTTCTGTGGTGGTGACTACACCGAGCCAGAATATGAAATGGTCCATTGGCTCAAACACTTTCTCAACCAAACAGAATCAATGGATGAGGTCAGGGTTCTAATTACATTATTCAGGTCACCAATACAGACTATATATGACTTGTAAGTTGCTATCAGCTGCAGCATCGAAGCAATCTAAGTGTAGAATGCCAGTGGAGGAGCGAGAGTGGCAAACAAAATCAGTGGACCAGAGACAGTGGCATACGATAGGCAGGGGGTCTCTATGGATCTAGGCTGATCTGAAGAGTAATCTTGGCAGTGTGCTATTATACGTCCATAGTTCCAAACTGAATCTTTTTGTTCAGCATTCGTTATAAGCAGTACATTATCGCTGTGGCTCCAATCTGCTCTACATACTAAGACTCCAACAGCAAATCTTGTATGTTATCATCGCTTTGGTCTAGCGGTCTTTGCTGGGTCTTGCTCCCGCCTTTCTTCACAACCTCTTCTACTCTATTTTGAGTGCACTGGGTCACCACTCTGTCCGCTCTACCGAACAAGGCGTATTCATCATCTCAACTACTAAACAAAATTGTGCCTTCGCAGTGATTGGCCGCTCGCTATGGAACAAGCTCCCATTGGCATTGTGCCGTCCCCAGGCTCACTTCACTTTTTATAGCTGGTCAAAAACAGTCCTTTTTGGCCATGCTGGGGGTCGGGAGCACTCCATGGTAGTAACCGTGAAGGGGCGCTACACAAATATTCTTAATGAATGAATGAACTTTGTGGAGACTGTCGACTCTTAACAGTCTGACTATTGATCAAACCAATTAGTTTAATTTATTTGTCATTTGAAAAACTATTTTAACACATAACAATTTACCGGTAATACCTTCTGAATTGTAAACTATAAGTGGCTTGCAGAGATAAGCCAAAGAGTTTGAATTAGTTATTTTTGAAAGCCAACAGCTATCCCTGCCATCCACTTAAATAGCCAACTGCGATTCCTTGCTGTCCAATTCCTCGGACTTATCATCGCTATCCTTAAGAAGGTTTGCTGCCAGAATCATGATCCAAAACACTAGTCCTAGGTCTCGATTTGACCGAAACTTCTGTCCACAGCTTTCTGGGTCTTTCAGGTCCACAGAATAAATCTAAAACAGAACCACAGCCATAACAGCATAAGAAAAAATGGATCGGCACCACGACAGTGTTAATGCCTGCACAGGCAAATCAGGCAACACAATGCCTGGGGTAATGTTTTTTATTTTTATAGTCATTTTTTCAATTACAAGAAGTTCAAAACTTTTTATTTTGGAATAAATTTAAAATAATGACTGATTACATTGCACCCTTTCAAGTAATTCAATTTGTCTTGTATTTTCGTTTATTTTTCTTACGATTTTGGGCACCCGACATGAAAGTTGTACACAACATCCTCTGGGACGAACCAAATTGAAGGACATCAAATTCAAAGGTGATGCTGCATAATAGATCATCATATTCAAATACAAGGGCTCAAAAGTCATTTAAATTATGAGATTTGAAGTATTGATATAGAGTGATTACCATTGCAAAATTATGCTACCATTTCCCTTGACTAACATTATCTGAAGACAGAATTACTCTTCTGAAGAATTATGTCTTGCAAATTGAACACTATCAAACTTAAGATGACACATCTTGACATTAAAACCCATTTAATTTAGGTCCATCTAACAGAGGGTGAAGCTGGGTACAAAACTCTTATTTGGATTATACAACACAACTGGATTCCTTTAACTGATGGCCACCAACACTAAAGTCCTGTCTCTTCAGTTGTACGTAATCCTTCTATTCCTACGACAACCTAGCAATGCAGAGACTCAAAAGTCGAACCAAAAGGGAAACGTGACATGTATACAATACATGATGCCCTGTTTAGAAACATTTATCCCTATCATTTATAAGAAACCACGAACTCTGCACCTGTAGCTCTAACCTCTAGCTGCTGTACAGAGTCCACAACTGACCTGATGTCCGAGGTGAGTGGTGAACACTGCAACCCCCAAGTAATAAGGCCACGTCTGATGAGTGAGGTAACCGGTTGACAGCAGACCAACAGTCGTCAAAGAATTGAAACCTATCAACCACAGTTTCGTTGTGTCACCAAACTTGAGAGCAGTTGACTTTACACCAATGTGAAGATCATCTTCTTTGTCCTAACACGATTATGTAAAGAGTAAACAAGACTAACGTTAGAAGCTTCAATTGTCAACTGCACACTGACATAGCAATACTACCTTCTGGCAAGATATTATAGTTATGATTGTGTATTACGTTTGTGTAGGTGAACCTATACAAAGTTACCTACACATTGTATAGGGGAAGCTCAGACTGGCACCAGGATGTAAATAAAGCATTAATCGAAGAAAATGTGCTATGAGCAGAAAGCAAAGAGGCAAAAATGACAAAAGAGGATCAGGCAAATGGAAATGAATGAATATCCTAGTCTATTAACGGATTTATAAAGCGCCTCTCACAGTACAACCAAACCAGAGGCGTAATAACTAATGTTTCATGAATATGACTGCTTGAAATTCAGTCAAAGATTGACACCTTGGATCTTTTGATCTTTGTTTTCTTCCACTCATTGACTGATATATCACTGAACAGTGTTTGCCACTCATGCTCTTACCACCACAATCAACCTCATCCCCCACTGTCTCTCCTTTCATGCTGTCACTACTTTAATTCATACCCTTATTATAAAATACAGAAATATTAATGTGAATACCATATCCCTGCTGAACTTTCACTAGTCTTCTTAATTCCGCCACTAGAGATTGCAATTCCGGAATGTCCGAATTCGAAAATTCCGGTCTTTTATAAATACCGAAATTCCGGAATTTTTCAAGCACAAAATCCGGAATTTGGGAAGTGAAATTATGGGTTTAAATAGCAGTTATTATCATTATTATTATTATCATAATTCATGAAACACAAGATGCAGAGCTTTATTTTACATAATTATGATATGTATGAATATGATAAAGCATAGTAGGCTATCTGTTCTTTAAGCTTGTAACTTTTTATCTATTTCTTTGACCAATGCCACTGAATATTGACTTTGTGATACCTTCAATGCTACTTCCATGTGCAGTTTGGTATTATCGGCTTACTAGTTAAGAAGACATAAAATTAGTATTTTAATTAGTTGGAAATTGACAGTAATGAGTCGGTCAATACGTTCACAATGAGAATTCCGGAATTTTACCAAAAAATCCCGAAATTCCAGAAAAATGATTATGGTCCGGAATTGCAATCTCTACCCCACTACCTGTCATATTGGAGGTGTTCCCAGGTGTGGCCATATAGCCTCCTTTACATGGGATACTTTGTGCTGGCTCCTAACTATAATGTCTTGTCCAGCAGCTTAAGATCCTGATGCTTATGTGCAACTGCTTTGTTGGTTCTGCTCCATCCTATCGTAGGGACCCCTGCATTTCGGTCTCCTCTCTATCCGATCATGTCACCTTTCGATTAGCTGCCCATTGTCCCTCATATGCATACTGCTACACACTTTGGAATCGCCTTCCGTCAGATCTGCGCTTCAAGCTCCTCAGTTTGTCCCTTCCACAGTTTTGTAATTACCTGACATCTGTTATTTGATGGTGATTTCACTCGTTTGGAGTTCAAATTACAATTACAAAGAGAAGGTCATGTATTGTAATTGTGACAAAGCCAAAGCATCTCTGTAACTGCCTCTGTGAACTGTCAACATCCATCCCCATCTTGTGAGCCAAACTCAGTGCATCACATAAGACTGGTTTGCTGAATTTTTACATTTATCCATACTTATGGCTGTCATAAACTTATGGGCTCTCATGCATTCCATGCCTCCGCTACTAAGAAATGAAAATGGAATGCCACTCTCTCGTAGTAGTTTCACTTCACCGTCCTTGAAAAAGCAGCAAAACTCACTATTTCTCCTTGGCTATAAAGGATTTGGTATCTTATCCTGGATATCTCTATAATCGGCCCGATTAATCGGCCGACTGACTATCTGTGCCTCAGGTTCACATTTCGATGTGACCTTGTGCATGTTACAAATTTAATTAATAATAATAATAAAGTTAAATAATACGACTTCATCAGTCCAAAACTTTGAAATAGTACAATGTCCAAAGCTAAGAATGGCAAGAAATTCCTTATCATCACACAGCGCACATCCAATGACCAACGCTGGTGGAGTGCAAACTGTGACAATGAAATCTGTTAATTGAGATTGGTTATAAATAACAAAGTGACTAACAATGTTCAAACTCAAATGTGTTTTCTAAATTTCTAGAAACATACATTATAAATGATCATACTAGGCATAGGAGGTAATAATGCCATAAATTTAAATGAACTATATTAATTTATAACAAATTAAACTTAACATCTAAACATTAAACTTAAAATAAAAAAGCAACTAGCAGCCAGCTCACTAGAAAGCCTTAAATAAAAGATAATTATCAACTAACAGCACCAGCCATCAAGTAACACAATGCGTTCACTACATAAAACACAACATACATGTAGTTGCTAAACAACCAAAGCACTTCTGCTTATCATGCTAACATTAAGAAAATCTGCTAAAATTATATTTTCCATATCCATCAGGATTTTAAATTTCGGAATACAAATATATTATTAAATTACTGTTCAATATTTAATTAATGTTTGCATTTTAAGGGGTACCACTATCTAGCGGTGAAGCATAGATTAATAGCACTAAGCAGTGGTATTTGAAGGTTCTCAGCTAGTGATCATTGTCTCAAGGAAAGGATTGAAAGCATGTTGCAAGGGAAGCATTCAAACAACACAAGTGAAACCTATTGAAACAGAATTCAAATATATTTAATTGAAATACTGCCAAATAAACTAAAACCAGAAAAAATGATTCAATAAACTTTCAAATTAGAGAAATTTTGTCATAGCTGATCAAGGCAACTGCTTGGCTGAATAATGAGTGGGAGGTTATTCTTCCAATTATGTTTTATTGAGGTCTACTCAAGCCTCAGACTGTTAGTGGAGGTTGTGGCTCCTCGGTCCATCTGACTTCTACATATCATCTTTTAAATAGAGCTGTACCGATATCACTTTTTGCCAATAATGCCGATATCGATTATTGCCAATTATTCATTTGCCGATACCCAATTATTTAGCTGATTATTTCATTGTGTTTCCCAAGATGTCCAGTTCCAAAAGAGAGACCTACTGCTACAGCCTATTGTTGTGATACAAGCAAAACTTGCTCCGTAGGAGACGTATGCATGTAGTTGGGGACTAATCCTAGGCAGGCAATACAGATTAGACACATCGCCCGCCGTCGAACTGTGCCCAGGGTAATTAAAGGCCAAGGAACGGTTGGCCTATTCACAGCCACCCATCTTGTGTCAGCCTCTCAGGCGGTTGGCAGCTAGCTCATTCGGCATGCCTCCACGATGTACTTTAATTGGTTTTTCTGTTGAATTGGCCAACCGTTCCTTGGCTTGAATTGGCCAGCCATTCCTTGGCCCATAAGCAGGCAATATGACTCACTCTGCAGAAGACCTATGTTGACACATTCCCACGGTCTATACTAGCACAGTGGGTGGTCTCACCACTCGTCTGAAGAAGCCATTGGCTTGACGACATGATATGGGAACGGAACGAAATGCCGTCTTTCACAGACCCAGTGATGTTGCTATCGTCATTTTGCTTTCATAAAATACCGGCGCAGATTATCTTGCCGATATCCGATATCTCCATAATCGGCCCGATTAATTGGTACAGCTCTACTTTTAAATATGGAAAAGATTTTGTATCTTGCACAAATTCTAGTCTACAAATATAGAGGATATTTTTAACAAATGTTTTGAGTTAGCAAAGAAAACAAATTGACAGAACATCTGAGACAAACCAAATGTGAAGCTATGTTTGCAACATTTGACCAATGGAATGCTCTCATGATCAGCAGGCAGATTGAAAATAAAATCATTCAGAAGAAACTGTCTCCACAGGATAATGTCAAAAATAAAAGTAAACAAACTGAATTTAGATAGAGTGCAGACCCACTTACGCATGGTCATATCACATGGTGTAACGGACAATGGGTTTATGTGTTGTGAGGACCACAATGAGTACAGTAGCTTTCAATTCACCCTAATTGCTGTCTCAGTCTTAGTGCAGCTAGAAAGCTTAGTCTGAAGTGAAGCAACTTGCAATGTAGCCTGCTATCAGACAATTGTGGCCATTAATGTTGATAGGCCACTTTGCTGTCTGGTTTTAGGCAATGTGCTTGTGTGATTGAATAACAACGTATGTTTCTGGCCACAATAACATTTACCGATTGCAGACGTTATTTCAAAGCGAGAAGTACATGTGTTGAACTGCCAAGCACATGGATACATCTAGGCAAAGACAGCAAGTATGCTAG
The DNA here is from genome assembly GCA_959347315.1 of Bimastos eiseni. Taxonomy (NCBI): domain Eukaryota; kingdom Metazoa; phylum Annelida; class Clitellata; order Crassiclitellata; family Lumbricidae; genus Bimastos; species Bimastos eiseni. Next base: position 21,736,646 of record OY365819.1, read on the forward strand.
CAGTGGCATTATGGGAACAGACACCAAATGGCATTATGGGAACAGACACCAAATGGCATTATGGGAACAGACACCAAATGGCATTATGGGAACAGACACCAAATGGCATTATGGGAACAGACACCAAATGGCTCTCCTTTACAGTTGCTACTTAGTGTGGGGAATGGAGACAGGTCCAACTATAAGCTCAACTGCTTTAAGACTGTAGTGTTCCAACAGGGTTTTAAAATAGCTGTTGCCCCTATTCCAGTAACTGTGGATAACTGATACTGACTTTCTAAAATGTTATGATGATGGAGACTGGTCTGTGCAATGTCTACACTGATGCTGATTTTACAAAATTTCTACCATATAGAACTATGCAGCAAATTCTGGTAAATTTTGCACATTAAAGCTAAGTGAATTTGTGTGTAAATGGGTCGTATGGCAATTGAACTACACTGTGCTGATGAGAAATTTAATTGAACAGCAGAAATGCATTCTGTCCAAAGAAATACGCAAACAAACAGGTGTCTAAAATGAGTAGAAAAAGTTCGCTAAAGAAGAGATGAAGAGTTATGAAACCCTGCGACCCATACGAAGCAACATTATGTATTAACAGAAGCATTAACACTCACCAATGGTTAACATCCCGACCCAGAGAGGCTAAAAGCCGAAATGACCCAAAGCAAACTAAAGCCCATATGGACAAATGCATTGTAGAGTCAACTGTCTAATAAATGCCCAGCTTAGTTCTCTAACCTGCCAATGATGTACTGGGGCAATAAATTACATTGGACCTATAACAACTGCATGTGTGTGTGTGTGTGTGTGTGTGTGTGTGTGTGTGTGTGTGTGTGTGTGTGTGTGTGTGTGTGCTTCAGCAGCAGCACAGAGGAATTAGCATACAGAGGCCTATTGAACTGATTGATAGGTATCAAGAATTTCATTCATTTCTTTCAGTACAATGACACAACACTGGATCATCATTGTACAGGGACAACTTTAATTTAGTACCAAGGTCAACAGGTTCTTAATAGGAGATCATGTCACAGCAAGGTCAACAGGTTCTTAATAGAAGCTCATGTCACAGCAAGGTCAACAGGTTCTTAATAGAAGCTCATGTCACAGCAAGGTCAACAGGTTCTTAATAGGAGCTCATGTCACAGCAAGGTCAACAGGTTCTTAATAGGAGCTCATGTCAACAGGTTCTTAATAGGAGCTCATGTCAACAGGTTCTTAATAGGAGCTAATAATGTCACAGTATGTGCTCCAGATGCAACTTTCCTAATTCACTTACTGACTAAAACAGGTCTTATTTTGAGGAATGATTCTTCTTCTTCTGTCCTGTTGCTGCTGCCATCCCATCTCTTGGCCAAAGATGCCAACCATTTTCAGATGTGAGTCAGAGCTGAACTCATCAAGGATGCATGCAAAGGGTGTAATAAATGGTAGAAAGAGGGCTGAGTCAGCTGCCTTGAATGCATTACTACTTGAACTGTATTTATAGAGTTTAAACTGGTCCACTAAATGTGTAATGTTGTACTTTTTACCAGTATAACAGGTACAACATGGGTGTGGTGAGCTGATATGAGCTGGGTTTTGTAATGGATCTTGTCAGACATTTTTTATCCATCTGCAGTTTGCATAAATCTCTTGTACAAATGAAAAAATTAAATAAAAAATTAATGAGTTGCAGTAAATAAGTCAATTTTGTTATGTGGCATGGTGGCCAATTGGTTAGAGCAGTCGGCCTGTAACGTAGAGAGTACGGTTTCGACTGTCGTCCGAGGGGTTACTGTGTAGGGACCTTGAGCAAGCACATGGCAAGTCCTTTGCACACAATAATTACTAATATTGTCTGACTAATTCCGTATGTCCATCAGTCTGTATATCCAACCATCAGTCTGTTCATCCGTACAGCCATCAATCAATCTGAAGGAGACCACCGTGTTAGGTCACAAGATTTTCCACGACCAATGACATTAGTTGTAAAGACCATAAGCCATCATTTAAAAAGGCAGCACCAAGTAACTGCAGAGCAACTGCTACAATTTCTGCTCTTATCAGCTTAAGCCCAGACAAGGAAGCTCAGACACAAGGAAGCCCAGACACAAGGAAGCCCAGACACAAGGAAGCCCAGACACAAGGAAGCCCAGACAGAACTCCATCCACCGCAAAAACACCAGACACCACCATGGGATTGAGTCTAATAACCGCACAATATCATGAAAATGAAAGTGATCAGTGACTACTATGTCCAAAATATATACAACTGCAGTTAACAAAACAAATGTCTTATCTTATAAACAGAAAGAATTACTCAAAAATAACCAACAGAACTCATATGACAAAGCAACGTTAACCTAGACAGCTGCAACGTCTGTTCTACTCTATGCAAATTCCCTATCAATCAATCTAGATGTGCATTAGCATTGAAAACTGATCTTTAACTGATTAACTGATTCTATTCATTGGTCATGCATTATTGAATGAAAATGACAGACACAATCAGCTACTCACTTGGAAGGCATAGATGGTGTCATAGACAAGGGTCCATGCAATGCACGAAGCATACAATGGCAATACACCCCAGTCCAGCACACCACGAACTGCTGACCAACCCATAACGGCACCCCAGTTAAAAGTGAGCCCTATGAGAGACAAGAGGGAAAAGCAGTTACCTTGACTTAGAAGCTAATAATTATTAACACCTGTGTGTGCACAGTTTAAACTCTCATCCAGAATAATTTCACCCAGTTTCAACAACCAGCACTTAATTACTCTGGCAGCATTTGTTGTTAAATAAGCAGATGGTGACGGATGGTGGTTTAGCGCTAACAACATCATCCAGACAACATTCAAAGATGACTCACAGTCAACCAAAGGGATGACACACTGAAAGTATGGTCACACTGACTACATCTGAAAAGTTTCAGCTGTAAACACTTACTTGTTTTCAGTTGACAACAGAAATAAACTTAGCCAAAAAGCCAGTAACATTTAAATTCAAACAACAGTATATAGTAATGCATGCAGAAATCAAGGTATCATTTCTGAGCATGATCAGCAAAATACAAAAGAGAACCCATTCCAGGAATCATCGGCAAGCTCGTTTTGTACATTCAGCCGACGAGAAAAATAATTAAAATTAATTCGTTTTGCATCTTCAAAATAAAATTTCTAGTTCCTCTTGCGAATTTTTTATAAGGCAGACGACAATTCCTGAAACAGTCAATAAAATTAGTAAACGACCAAATAGAGTCACCTAGCAAGTGCCACAGCAGACTAAAGTTGTAGTAGCTACAAGCATGCAACCGTAGACAAAAAGAACAATTTCTCTGGTGCCCTGTTAGCCTTCCATCTTCTGACCTGATGTGCATAAATTGTGTCATAGGTCACCGTCCAGAGTACACCAGACAGGTAGAGGGCAAAACATGGCCATTCCATGCAGCCATTGATTGCTGACCAAGCGATCATTATGCCCCAGTTGGTTGTTATTCCTAACAACAAAGTCATATCTGGATGTTACAAGCACTCTTCATTACCAGCTCTTCTCCACTCAACTGCGAACTGTGGCAACAGCGTCAGAAGCAGCCGCACTTGCAGCAGAAGCAAACACCAGCCATTCGTCTAGTATTAACAAGAGTTAAAGTGTATAGGCTACACTGAAAAACCTTATTCACAGAATTCATAATGGCACCATACACTATCATCCAGAATTAGAGCTCTTCATAATGGCATCATTTTGTGGGAATAATGGATGGAACAAATAAAAGTGGAAGACCCATAGGGAATAAATAGATGACATTGAAGACTGGGTAAGAACAAATCTTCAAGAGTTGAACCACGCTGCAATGAACAGAGAGGTGTGGAGAGATGTGGTCAGAAAGGCATCAGACACTTGCTAGGTGACTCTACAGGTGATGAGGCCATGGCTGTTGACTGATAATGGTATCTGGTGCCATTATGAATTGACTCATTAGTGACCAGCAGAAAACAAAACTAAAATGTCAGGTTTCACATATATATAAAGTAAATCATTAAGGATTTAGACAGACTGTTTCTATGAAGCAATTGCCATATATTCTAAGGAAACGTGAACAAAAGTTTTGCACAACGAGGGGAGAGAGAAGTGCAATTATTTATTACAACAATAGAGATAATTCTGCACAATATGCAAAATTGTAATAGTGCAAAAGTGAAACTTCCAAAATTGCACTAGAAAATTTCTCATACAATTTCTGAAATTTGAAATCCACTGTTAGTTACAACTAGAATCATTCTTAACAGAATTCCACAACCGCATCTCATATGATGAAAATCCCTGGACATTTTTTTGGCAATTCAACATCTTCATCATACAGTTGCTACTTACAAACATCTCAACATTCAAACAGCCTATGTACATGCCATCTGAGAAACTATAACTTTCACGATGAACAAGACAAACCAATGCAAAGAGCCTCAGAACTGATGACTAAGACCAGAAAGTCCTCCCACAGAGAAACAGAGTCCACGAAAGCCTGGCTGCCCTGATAGTGCATTTTCGCACCAATGGTCGACCACGATGGTGGTGACCATATCCAGCAGAAAAATGAACACAGTCATGCATATTATGCTGAACAGGTCGAGGGCTTGTCCTGATGGCAACTATGACCTAATCCCATTTACCACAACATTATGCTACATAATACATGCCTATGAAATACTAAAAATCTAATGCAACAACAAAATTCTCCATTATTTCCAGTCTGATGACAGTAGCAATGGCACTTGACCATCTCAGCACTTAAAACATTTTCAACCTGACTAAGAATTGTCATTTTAACTACTGGACAGCCACCAAGTCAGGTTGTTGGACTGTCCCTGGAAATCTACTTCCTGTAAAAGCATGTGCAAGTGTGTCTTCTTCTTGTCTACAGAAACCTTGGCAAACCATCTTTGTAGCATTCAAGAGAAAAGTTACAAAGAGCACAGATTGCAACATGAAAACACATAGACACCTGCAGACACTTCACATCATCAGTGATAAGAAATACAAGTAAAAATTTACTGGAATTCAGTAGGATTCCTTGGTTCATTCCCACATGTTATTCTGATATTATGGAAGTTTGCAAAATGCATCTTGCAGCCGACTATTCTGATGCGCTCTCGGCATGACAGATCCATAATAACGAAGCGAAACAGGTGACATGAATCTAAGTGCGAACTGCCAAGGTCATTCCACTACAGCAAAAGTTCGGTGCTGGAATAAAGAAGTTCACGACCAAGGTACAAGAAGATCAAGTCAGTCAGTAGAGCAAAGAGGGTGAGAAGAAAGAGCAGATCAAGAGATCAAGAGCAGATCAATTCACAGAGATATGTAGGCACTAAACTCTGCTGAGATTTGGCAACCAAGAGCAAGACCCATATTTGATTTTAAGACACTTGGTGAAACTGTCTGTGATCAAATGTCCTAGAATCATATCAAAGCCGAGGAGACATCAGAGAGTTCTCTCCTATTATTCAAATTTACGTCGAGGTTGTTTTTAATATGCATAAAAAGACGCAAAGCTTAAGAATTCCATTTCTTCAGAGTATGTAACAATATCTAATCTTTTACAGGGCTTTTTTGCCTTTGGCAATGTTTCTATGCAATATTTCATACATTTATCAATCCAATTTCGATAGTTTTATCTTTTCTTAAATTTCACAATTTGACTCGGTTCTACTAGAACAACCCTCTTCGGATGCTTGATGCTATCTGCTTGGATTTTAAAACAAACTTCGGAATGAAAGCAGTGGAATAAGTAGTGTGCTGAGGACTCCACTCAACTGAACCATTCTCTTTTCTTTCACACCAAATTTTAAGCTCTTCTTCTTAAACCGATTCAGTTTACTCTACTGCAATTTAGTCAGCAGAACATTGCCTTTGGATACATTCCTTGCAAATTCGCAAATGCAGCAGAAGAGATTCTTGTAATAATTCTTCAGAATGATTTTCCTCACTTTGGTTGCAGTTTTATTAAACAGTCTCAGTTTGACAAAATACTTCCTTAGTAGGGAAGACATTTTAAGCAAATGTGTGCACTTTTGAACATAATGAGTCTCCCAGGAAATATGTCTTTAATCAATGAAACTAGATATCACACCTCTTCAAAAATTATACTCAGAGGCATTCTCTGTGCTAGCTACATGATGTTAAATGATATTTCAATGAGTGTTAGAACAGTTAGCAAAACAACGCACAGTAAGCTCAAAGAGTCACCAATTGTTGGGCCACACATAAGCATGGAAATAACCATGCCATGTGTCAACAGCTGGCATGAATGTTCAGTCTCTGCACCAGGTTCTTAATGCCTGTTCGTAATCTACACCTCTCATCTGTATCAGGTTTAAGATGGTTGCATCTCTGAAGCTTCGAGCATAAATTTGAGCGCTACTGAGTAGATACCTTGAAGGGGTGCTATATCAAATTCACATTGATTGATCGATTGATAATGCAACTGACCAGGAAACATCTTTCTGTCTAGCTAAATTTGCAACCTGTGTTGAAACTCTAACATTTTTGAAGAGAACCAAAGAGTAGGCATTGAGACTTATAGTTCTGGTATGTCTGTTTGCCCTTATAAAATAGATTTTGGGTTAAATAAAGTACCGAAACATTTCAGTGATGGCCTATCTTTGTAAATATTTTGGTCACTCTTTCATCTGGTTTACTCATGAGGTCATCTAAAAAAAATAAGCAGTCTTTTCTTTTCCATCGAAAATATTAAAATATGGAAGCCCTTCGTGAAATTCTATCTGTGGATATTTGTCAAATATTTCTTGGCATATTCTATAACACAAATGTACCTCATCAATTTTAAGTGTAAACTGTGTTTTACCACATCCAGAAAGACCGCTAACAACTGATGAAAATGGATGTTGCCCTGTCGGATCCTTTAAGAGATTGATTAACTCAAGATCTGAATTTTATTTATGTAGGTTAAGAGATCAACACTCGTGTACATAAGATATCAATCGATATCAGGAATTTTATTGCAACAAAAGCACAATTTCTACATGAAAGAAGTTATTGAATATTAAGCAATTCAAAAAATCAAATTATAGTTAGACACAAGGGTAAGTAAGTAATAGTCAAAGAATTAAGCAATTTAGGAAATCAAATTATGCACAAACGTTTAAACAATTCCCGATATAAAATTATATACAATCAGTTGTGAAAAAAGTATACAAACATTTGCGACAAAATATATAAATAATTCGGCAAAAAAGGTTAAATGGCAGGTGTGTTAACATGTCCATAGGCTAACGAGTTACAGCTATTCAGCAAGTAACATTTATCGTCACACGGGGAAAGAGCAGCCTTGGTCACGGAATTGGACTCATCCGTAAATTTGCCAATCACCTTGGCATTTTCTCTGCTGTAGAGGCCATATCATTCCAAAGCAAAGGACCAACAGACGCATAAGCACGATGTAGGGCAAGAGCCGTTCGAGTTCGAATTATGTTATGTCGATCTAAGAAATGAAGAGGACGACGAGAGGCAGACGAAATGAAATGGTGGATAAGATCACAAAGATAACGTGGAGTATAACCCAAAAACACTCTGGATGTAAGGATAAGAGACTTTAAATCGAATGCGGGCTATGAGCGGAAGCCAGTGTAAGTGCTCAGTCATGAAGACAGAGATGTGAGAGTAGCAAGGAATGCGTTGCGGGAAATCAGACGGGCAGTTGCATTTAGTACAGATTGAAGAGGTGACAGGCAAGATTTCGGAAGACCAATAAGAACCGAGTTACAGTAATCAATGTGTGAACAGACAACAGCATGAACCATAGTGGTGAAAGTGGCAGATCTGGTGATCTGTTCCCTTGAAACTAGACCGAGAGAGATTAGAGATGTGTTCAGCAAATGAAAGACAAAGGCCAACACATCCAACACGTCAATGGTAACACCCAAGTCACGAACACAAGAGAAAGTGAACAATGGGAATCACCCAGAAAGTAGGTCATAGTTAAGTTTAACGAGCTGCTGACGGGTGTCAAGGCAGATCAACCGAGTTTTTGTTGAATTGAGAGAGAGGCGATTCGAGGACATCAAGCAATGGAGTTCTGAAGAAAGAGACTCGGTAGAATGAGAAAGAATAAGTTGATCTGCAGGCGGGACACATATACTGGTACAAAACATGGCTCAGCAACAATGCGATCAACATGAACAGCATGATGCAGAGTACACTGACTGCAGATGAAAAATAATTCTTTTCTAACAAAGGGATTTGAGCAATATCCTTGGAAACTGAAAGCTTATTTACGTGTAGTTCATGCAATTATGGAGTATATTTTGATAGACATTGTACATATTTATTTTGAGGATATGACATGGCAAGCATACAATATAGAAAACAGAGATTGTCCTCCTTCAAAATATTTACAGTTGCTTTCTTCTGAGAGAGCAATGTCGGTGTAGGAATATGCCACAATCCACCTATTGATCAATAGTTCAACCTGAATCTTCAGAAACAAAAGATTGAGAAAGGGTGTCTATTCAGTTGATGGATGTCGTGTGTATTGAGTAGAGTATGATGGATGGTTCTAACTGGAAATAAGCTGTCATGGATGGTGGCACATTCATCTGGATTTTCGTGCACGATGAGATGGATCTAAAATTATCAAAAAGATTAGATTAGTGTATAATCGTAAACAAATATTATATAATTGGATAATTTTGCTTCATTTACATTTGTGAAATATGCATACTTATTTATAATTGTGTAATAATAAATATTTAACATACCTCAGATCTGTCAACTGCCAAACTTGTTGTGAATTGCATCCTCAAGGCCTCGAAATGTCATTCCAATGTCGGTAGAATAGGAGTCGGTGGATTGTCAGCTGTTGTTCAGCAAAGACATTTCGCACCTGTAGATAATTGAGTATGTTGGGGATGACTGATGCAGAATGACGTAATTCAACTCTAACAGCAGCCACGTTGGGCATAGTATGAAAATTATGGATTTAAAAATTGGCACTAATGAAAACACTAGACCCTTCACTTCAAGCAAAATTGTAGTTGGGGTATAGGAGGAGGTTTGGTGAGCTCATCCCAATATTGTTTGGCAACACTAAATCTTAAATGGTGTAATTTTAGTGCACAAACAGTCTCAATATAGATCTTCATTATCCAATTCTTCTGGAACAGATTGAGTATTGAGTGACTGGCTTGTTGCTTGAACAGCAATTTCATTTCACATCATATGCAGTGAAAAATGACAAATAGTTAAAAACATTTATTCTAAAATTGTGTAGTTTAGACAGGGCAGAAAAACATCACCGGTGGGCCAGAAATGAACCGCGGTCTAGACTTTTGACGCCCCTGATCTAAGCTAATTCACTGGCTCATAAACCATATATTGGTGACTTGGCATTTGCATTACAACAGCTATGGATGCATTTTTAAACTAGGAAACAAAAGGTGAAATGACAGTCCTCCTTTGATTGTGTTCCAGCATGAAATTTTATTCCCCAAATGATACATTGCTAAATCACACAAACAGTAAATTTACAACTTGAACTTTTAAAAACAAATACAATTCCAAAAAAATGAATGTATCTGCTTAGCAGTAGATTTTTCTATCTAATTACCAATTAAACTTTCACTAAACCATCTTCAACCTTTCTGCAAGCACTTTCCAACGACACCAAGAATTGCACTTACTCTTTACTTCTGAACCACAATACAAAATACAGCTCAAAACCAGTAATATTGCTCTCACTGATATAATGTGCCTCATGTTCAAAAATGTTTTAGTTGAAAACCATTAACTTGTTTTAATTAACTTTGGCCTTAATCGAACTTGAGCGATTGATCCATTGCATTAAATTTAAAACATTAAATGGCTTCTGAAATTCATGGATGACTGCTTCATAAGTTAACAAATGACATTGCCTTCTTCAAACAGGACTGTATGGTGGGGACTATGGAATTCATATATTTGGACCACCACCAAAAACGTTTGTGAACTGGTAGTCCTGAAAAACATTAGTCATCAACTCATATAGCTCACGTATCTTAGATATCCAATCATTTAGAAATAGCATCACAAAATATATCATTGCCATGCAGAGACAAGTTGGAGTCTGACCAAAAAACGCTCTGGAGTATGGAAAGAACTTTAAACCGAATGCAGGCAATGGGCGGACGCTGCTGTAAGTGCTTGGTCAAGAAGGTCGAGATGGTCAACTGCACTCGGCACTAATTGAAGAGATCACAGGCAAGATTTCTGAAGTTACAGTAATCGATGTATAAGAAGAGCTGTATCGATATCACTTTTTGCCAATCATGCCGATACCCGATTATTTAGCCGATTATTTAGCCGATTATTTCATTGTGTTTCCCCAAGATGTCCGGTTCCAAAAGATAGACCTATTGCTACTGCCTATTGCTGTGATACAAGCAAAAACTTGCTCTGTAGGAGACATATGCAAGTAGTTGGGGACTGATCCTAGGCAGGCAATACAGATTAGACACACCGCCCGCCGTCGAACTGGCCCAGGGTAATTAAAGGCCAAGGAACGGCTGGCCAATTCACAGCCACCATCTAGTCTCAGGCAACTGAAATGTTTTGGGGAGATCTGATTGGCAGCTAGCATGTATTCATTAGGCATGCCTCCACAAAGTATATTTATCAATTTCTCTGTTGAATTGGCCAGCCGTTCTTTGGTTTAATAATAATAAAAAGACAAATTTTATAGCGCCGTAGCACGGCCCAGACCGAAAGAAAGGGCGCTGTACATGAGACAAAAAAAGTCAATTACAGTCGTATGATTGTTGGAAGAGATATGTCTTAATTCGCGATTTAAATGCTTCAAGAGATGACGCGTTCTTCACATGTTCGGGAAGACCGTTCCATGCTGTTGGTCCTGAGACAGAGAAGGAACAGTCCCCAAACTTCGTAGAGGACCGTGGGACATGCAACAGATTCTTTGATGAGGAGCGCAGCCGCTCCCTGTTTTGATTGCCACTTACTCGAGTGCAGAAGTCGGTAATATAATCTGGCATTTGAGGATTAAGCGCCTAGAATTTGATTAGACACAGTTTGTATGAGGTGAGTTGAGGAACTCGCAGTCAATGTAAGTTATCACGCAACAGATCAGTGATGTGTTCAGATCGTGTCTGGCCATATATTAACCAGGCAGCAGAGTTTGATACCGATTGTACTCTTTCTAACTGACAGGGGTTGGCAGACCCGCCAGCAGACTGTTGTAGAAGACAACCCTGGAGACGATGAAGCTGTTGTTGACCAAGATGATCACGGTTGATGTTGGGATGAATCTGCGGATGGTTTTTATGCGACGCAATTGGTAGAAACAGCCTCGAATGAGTTGGCTCACGTGGGCCATCATACAGCTGTCCAAGTGAACTCCAAGGTTGCGGATGACATCAGCTGGTGAAACTTCTGCATCGTCAATGATGAAGGTGCCACAGTCTAATAGATGGCGGCTCCGAAGGGTGGTGCACCAAAGGAACTCCGACTTCGATGGGTTGAGCTTGAGATGGTTGGACGCCATCCATCCTGAAATACGTCCGATACACAGCAGCACCCTCTGCTTCAGCTTGGTGATTTGTGGTGGTTCACAGAAGAAGTAAAGCTGTGTATCATCCACATAGCAGTGGTGGAGGAGGCCATGTGCCTCAATGATTCTCTCCATGTCCACCGTTTACACAACCACAAGTGACCGGTCTGGGTGATGCCTCTTCCCCTGCCATATGGACGGATTGTGTTTCCCCTTTCATGTAGGATTCAAGCCATCTGAGTGCCCTGTCCTTTATTCCAAACCAGCTCGACAGTTGCTGTATCAAGATGTCGTGGTCGACTGTGTCTAAAGCAGCCGACATATTAAGCAGTGACAGGAGCGCCAGTTGGCCTGAATCTATCGCAGTGGTTACGTCCGAGAAACCCTTGAGAAGCGCGGTCTCGGTGGAATGGCCACGTCAGTAAGTGGACTGAAACCGAGGAAGAAGACAGGATTCAGACAGGTACTCCGTGAGCTGGTGGCGGGCAATACGCTCGAGTACTTTTGATAAGAAAGTTGGCTTGAATTGGCCAGCTGTTCCTTGGCCTTTAAGCAGGCACTATGACTCACTCTGCAGTCTGTACATGTCGTGTTTTGACACTTTCCCATGGTCTATATTAGCACACTGGGTGGTCTCACCACTGGTCTAGAGAAGCCATTGGCTCGACGACACGATAGGGGAACAAAACGAAATGCCGTCCTTCACAGACCCAGTGATGTTGCTGTCATCATTTTGCTTTTATATACTGAAAATAATAGTATAAAATTTTAAAAAATTTTTTAATATCGGCGCCGGTTATCTTGCCGTTATCCAATGCTGCCGATATCTCTATAATCGGCCCGATTAATCGGCCGGTCGATTAATCTGTACACCTCTATGCATAAGTAAACAAAAGCATGGACCACAGAGAAGGAAGTGAAGGGAGGAGAGATTGCCTGACATTTTGAAGACATCTCAGGTGATAGAAAGGTAAGATATGTGCTACTAAATACTAGAAGCCCCTGAACAACAGTCATATGAAAAGCCAGTACAAACTAATGAAGCTAGTAAAACAATCCTTTGCAAATATTTTTATTCGGATGAATGTGCCAGCAAATAATTGAGTGCTCCACATAGTTTGAGAAATGAAGCAGTGCACCAGGATTCTAAACCAAGATGCAGAAAGACCCAGCAACCACAAAGATAGACCCCAAATTTAAAATACAGTGTACTAGGAATAAAATTAGCAATATTAGATAACATAAGAAAGATTATTACAGATTTCACTAATCCGCCATTTTGGCAAATGGATGAGCAAACAAAGCCTGCATTTCTTTGCATTTCAATGCAGACTTTGCTTAATAATTCTTTAATCATGCTTGAATGATGACCAGTGAAACTGTCTTTCATCGCTCACCATCTTCAACTCAGTACAGGATCTCTGAATTTAGGTGTCAAATAGGGATACTAAACTATAACCGAAAAACCGGTTATCGGTTTTTAAATCGATAATCGGTTTCTGTCATTTGCAAAACGATAATCAAATTTCTTTTCACCTTATTATTTATCTCACATGCCTCGGATTTGTTGCCATAGGAAGGGCTCAAGTTGGTCAACTTCGAAGGTATAGACGCGTCTAAGTGAAATATTTCCCGGCTGCGTCTTCCAACAGGGTAATTAATTTTAAATAGTTGATTGCTAATAAACAACCCTCTTGTACAAGACTCGTGTGAGGAGGTGAGCTAGGGGAAGGGTAATCGGAGCCAAAGAAGATCGAAGAGCTGCTGACTGCAATGCCCTGAATTTGATCCGTACATAGGAAAGCCAACGGTGGGGGTTTTCAATTGAGAACGATGCATAGCAGCGGGGAGAGTTTGAGAGCCGATCACTGTAAGCTTCTGTTTGTTCCTGATTACGTCGCAATGTGACATAAACATTTCGATGTCGAGTGTTGACGTTGCATTGTGATATGTACATAAAATAACATGCATATTACAATTTACAATATTTTTCAAAGAACACCAATAAAAACCAATAGTCGGTTTACAATCGGTTTTCGAAATTCGATAATCGGTTTGCCCCAAAAAACGATATTAAAAACCCTAGTGTCAAATGTGATTAACTCTGAAAGGAACTAAGTCACTTTGGCTCTTCCAGAGTGCTACTTGCACCTTTGCTAACTTCATCTGAACACTGTTTGCTGTTAATCAATGCTTTGTTCTTTATGACATAACATATTTTGGAAACTTTGTGCACTTCATTATAAGGTACTTTAAAGTGTTATATTAGACGCTTGGATACCTGAAAAACTCACTAATAATAATCAGTTAGTGGACTTCTAGCAGCTCGGGCATCATCAAAAAGTGTGGGACTTGGGTCATGTATCATATGCCCAAAACCCGGCAGCAAAATCACAATCATTATATTCAGAAGATTGCTGTATTAGTGCTTCCCACTAATAATGACCAGTGGTCTTTCACAGATGTGAAGCCATGGATGGGGTGGGAAGTGTTGGACTACACTGAAGTGAAGCACCTAGAGTAAAAAATTTCCTTAGTCTACAGGAGACCATGCCAAAAAGATATTGTGGTCTCATGGGTTAAGAAAGAGATGGCTCTACTAATTTCAAAGTACAATAAGTCTAAATAATGCCTCAAATGCAGCCTGCGGGCCAATTGAGTTCAACGAACACAGAGCCTTAGTAGTAAGCAACCCCTCAGAATGAAATGGGGTACCAGACTGTTCTAATTTATCAAACTCAGTCGTTGGGCTCTTGGTCTGGAACAGGCTCCCCTTGGTGCTACTTTGCTTCCCAGGGTCCATTCTAATCTGTTCTATTCAAACCTCAAAACTGTCCTCCTTAGCCATGTGGGTGTTGAGGGCACTTCAGAGCACTAGCCCTGAAGAGGCCCTATTTATAAATTGCACTGATTGATTGATTGATTGACATATAAATCTCTGTAATAAATGACTAAACAAGATTAATTTTGGATATCTACAGAAACTGGAAGACATCCAAAGATATTGGGAAGCCATTTTAAACAGTAATTCTTACACAAATCACATTATTGCTCTAACACACAAAACAAGAACAGAACTGACATAAAGTGCAATTTGCCATCATGACCTCTGAATAGATGAGGTGATTAATCTAAGCTTATATATTGCTCACTAAAACAACTTGTATTAAACACATCCATGCAGACATATAGCAACTGAATGTAAGAGACAAATAACTGATCTACACACAACCATCTTAACACAGAATTTGACAGGCAGTTTTGTCTCGAACAAGCACCACTCTGCCCAGGATACCTACACACAAACTGCATAACCTACCAAGCAACTCAGTCTTCAAGTTAAACATAATCACAGACCCATCACCACACACTCACACAGCTATTGAGAGTCAAAACTACATGTTAACTGATTGCTTAATGACAAGACCATGCTCAAAAACAGCAATAAATGAGCTACATAAGTCTGCATGTCAAAGACAACTTCATCACTTAGCCTGTGACTTACAATGCTGGAGAAATTGCCATCACTACATTGCATTGAAAGGCCACATTGTCCTATGTTTAATACTAAACAAATAAAGTTTCTGACAAGTTATATCAACTCTTTCCAGTCTTTCCAGACATTACTGCTGAGGGGTGAAGCATCCAAGCACATAGGCTTTTGTTGTGGCCTAAGCTGAGATGTCTACAAGGGGGCATGTGGGTGTCAATGAAGTATGCTGGCAGTGGAAGGGAAGGGCTCAATTACCAACATTTATCTCAGTATCAACTAACTAAGTGTGGAGACATGTGTGAAGCTGCAAATTAAGTGCATCAGTTAAGCTGTTGATGCAAATGTCACCTGGTGTTTGAGTTGCCCTGCCATCCTATACACTTCAGTATACAGTTGACCAATCAATGGTTCTGCTGAATGATCTCCACAGAACACTCAACAATTTCTTACTCAACAATTTCACCAGCTAACAACTGTGTCATGAAATCCAGATCATGACGGTGCTCCATAAGGAGGTATGAACCCAAAAAAGTCAATATAGACCTCTGAATCATTCATGTCCATCTACCTGTCAGTACTGGGCATGTTGCTAGGCAACCAGACCTACAGATAGACAATCTGTTGGTCTGGTTGCCTAGCAACATGCCCAATACATAACATAGGTCATTGAACTGAACTGGTCGCTTGTACTATCGGAGTTTAAATCATGGTCATCCACAAGCTATTGCAATGCTTAAGATCAGGTCAAAGGACACATCGACAATTGATTACATCAGACCAGTAGGAAAAACAACTGCTCACTCATCTTGTATTGTAAGCCACAGAAGAAAACCAATTTAAGAATTAATTTAAAGAAAAGAAACCATGGCCTGTAAACTGTAAAGACAAACATCCAACAGGACGATCAGAAACTAATGGCACAAATCGACATAAGGTATGCAAAGTGAAAGAGGAGGCAGCTGGGATTGCATCATCTGCAGAATCCTGCAAAATACACACCTAAAAGATTTTGTTATTTTATAAATGGTTAGCATGCTATAGAGTTTCACATGTGACATAGATATCACATGTATATGTACAACGGAAGAAACATACATAAGGAATGTAATATATATATATATTATATATATATATACATATATATATATATATATATATATATATACCGGATACAGATATTATAGAACATGCATCGTAATGAGATGAATTCTGGTAAACATAACTAGTCCCAAATAAGTTTATTCTAGTTTAGAATGTTATCTAAACATCGCATATACATAATTATGGTCAATTATGATTCCTGGTTACCAGCTGACTAGCACCAATCAACCAAAGAATCTCAGAAAAACACTCCATTGACTTCTTGGCTCAAAACTAACAAATGAATGCTATAAACATAGAATGAATCAAGTTTTCATGGACATCTCGCATAGTTGTAAAAAACACTAATTCACTCAAAACCAAATTCAAAAGAAATTACAAAAGAACCCACGGAAATAATCACAAATGACCCACAGAAATAATCACAAATGACCCATGGAAATAATCACAAATGACAGCCATTCCAGATAATCATCAATAGTCCCATCAGTTCTCACCTGTACTACAAACAGTGTTATACTTTGCTTCAGTAAAAACTGTTAAGAAAATAATCTATGGAACTATGTATGATAAGAAAAAAACTGAACTACTAGTAAATTTAATCAATAATAGAGACTAAAAGGGTGAACAAGAAGTGGGAAATAGAAGTTGGACTTACCAAGGAATGCCTGTGGCCAATAGGTGACTCGTTTCATGAGTGGGTAGATGATGCATGGAATCATGGAGCAAACACCCAGCACTATGCTGCA
This sequence comes from Bimastos eiseni, assembly GCA_959347315.1. Lineage (NCBI taxonomy): Eukaryota > Metazoa > Annelida > Clitellata > Crassiclitellata > Lumbricidae > Bimastos > Bimastos eiseni. The sequence continues at coordinate 21,753,529 of OY365819.1, forward strand.
ATTTCATTAAGAATCCGATTAATACATGCAACCCTAACAGTGTACATATACACACCATCTACACATTCAGCTTATCAAACAGCCAACCAAAGAAGTGCAGTTGAATAAAGCTGAATCCTCTTCATCCTTACTCCAATTACTTTCCATATCTGCAATGAACCTTCATGCAGTGGCTTTTCTTTCCCAGTCATCGCTCAGTGCATGGATTCACTTTCCCTATTCCCGTTAACAAGTTATTTGAGGCGTTGGCAGCTTCTTTCAACAAGCAGGTTTTGTTTGAGAACAATCCCTTCTCCCTGACTGACTTTTTAAGCAAACACTGCTTAAATACTCAATTTCATCTCCATTTGAAATAGTTATTATGAGTGACTGTAATATTCATGCTCCTACAGACATTAATCAGAGTTGTATGGTCTTGAGACGCTGTCTCGGTCTTGAGACTTCTCGAGTTTTTAGTGTCTCGGTCTCGGGACCTGTTGTCTCAGTCTCGTGGTAGTGTCTCGAATTTTCAGAAACTATCTTGAAGTGAAAGTCTTGTTATGTCTCGAACAAGCGGTCTTGATAAGTCTCACGCTAACTGTCTTAAAATCTTGCGCTATGAACTCATACTGGAAACTACAAAAAACAATTCTGGTTAGCGCGTAAACCACATGATACTGAAGTCATTTCAATTATCTTAAAGTGGAAAAATGTCTGAGAGAGAACCTGAAATTGAGAAGTTTGCATTTACACAATTTGAAGTTATTGACAAAACAATACTGCACTTCTTTGGTTTGTCGTTGTTGTACAACCACCATAACCAAAACGATCGGAACATCTTCTAGTTTCTCAGGGTGAGTAAGGATAGGCACAAATTTATAATTTATTTTGGCATTTGGTATCTGAATTTGCTTGTTTAAAATCGTCTAGAAGATTTCAGATGTGTCTAAAAAGACTTGCTTTATGCTCTTCAGAAGATAGGCCGACAAAGAGATATCGTAAAGATAAAACGTGGTAATAGAAAAACTGTTCACGAGAATTGGTACTGGGCCTAGGTCTACATGATAAGTTTTAATATGAAATTATAAATGAACCTTATTCCCAAAAACTGATACATGAGTATTTTATATAAGATCATTGGTCTTTACTACCTCGTACTGTCTTGGACCTAGTGTCTCGGTCTCGGCACCTCACTGTCTCGGCACCTCACTGTCTCGGTCTCGTCTTGGTCTCGAAGTTCCAAGTCTTGCATACAACACTGACATTAATTGCTTGTCAGCATTCCTGATAAATTTGAAATTTATTGACTAGGAACAACTCGTGTCACCCATCCCACCCCAAAACAAATGCCCTGACAACCCATTCTGATGCACAATCGGTTCACTCTGCTTATTCTCTTACTGGTCTTCATCATATCTTTTACCTAACAATGCCAACTGCCTGATATATGAGTTCATTGAAACCATGTCCAAACTGCAAAACTTAGATTCTGCCCCTGGCATAAAACTAATGAAAGTAAAAGGAAAGATGAATAATCTGGCCTCTCCTTTTTTACCGTTACGTCCAAAAAACAGCCAATGAGCTTCGTTTGGCTATATCACTGGCTCATGTCCTGCATATTACACACCAACACAAAAAAGTTACTGCTCAAAAAGAATAACTAGCGTCACCTCTCTTATTCTTTGTGACATAACTAAACCCTTCCTCTCTTTCGACTTATAAATAGCTAAACTTCTGGTAGTAAGTGGCTATTAATTGACAATAATATCATTCAAAGTTTTACAATATTTCTTCTATCTTTCAAAACACAAGAAATAGCATTAAACGCAAATTCAATCCTGAATCAGCACAAAATAAACTATGTTAGACATTTCAACGCAACTACCTCAGCAGCTGAGATTTCCTGCCACATATCCCTAAAGGTTACCTTTTATGATTGAAGAGACACAAAAATGAACAATTCTCTCTATCTGACTAATTAGTTAACCATGCAAAGTAAACACCTGTTCAACAGAGCTCATATACACAGGTGGCAAACACCTGTTCATGTGCATTATATCAATAAATAAATTAACATGCCTTCTGATTTCACAGTCAATCAATCCATCTACATTATCTAAATTCCAGTAATCTCAAGCTCAGCTTGTTTCCTGCTTCAAAGTAAAACTTAACGTCAAATTGGCTGATAAAATGCCCAACATGATTTAATTCTACGACTGAAACCCGATTTCATGTGATGAGTAATAATACAGTAGACTTTGTCTTACGTGTTCCAGTTGAAGGTGAGAAGGATCAACAGTGAAACGGAAAGTGGCAATGAGAGAAAGCACAAAGCTTTCAATCGACTTAGTTCTCCAGAAGCCAAAGGACGGTCTCTTGTTCGTGCTACCTAAAATCATGCACACGGAATCTGGAAAACATCACTCAAGATAAGCATCAAGCAGGGATGGCTTAATGTCGTAAACAAACAAGATAACTCAAATCAAACACCAAATATCAAATTATGATGGAGTAGTCGCCCATTTTACTCAGCTGACAGAGGGTTCTGGTGGTCGGGTTTGCCCACGCAGAGGCTATGCAAAGCCACACATTCGTTCTCTATGGCAGTCCTATCATATTTAAAGAGATAATGAATTCTTTGACACAGCTACTTCACAATGATCTGCCACTGTCTAAAGATATTCAATTGACGACTGCATTTTCTCTCGATTTCTCACAATCTGGTGATTCTGAGAAATCTAATGCCAATATCGTCGACTAATGATTATCTGCCAATTAACATATGAATACATACGATGAAGAGAAAATGTCAATTGAATGACAGAAGTCCAAAAGCAGTCATGTTAGGCAAACAGAATGTCAGACATTGATACAGAGTTAGACAATGATGACATGACATTCTGTGGGTCCTGAGGGAGTGCCTCTGAAAGTGGGTCTGAATAGGATACAAATGCATTTGCATCTTCTTCATTTATAATACAGATATTTGAAAATTTCTTTTTTACTTTAAGTTGTTCACATCCTGCAAGCTCTGTTGACAGCTTGTTTAGACAGTACTGAACATTAAATTAATCAAATTTGGGGTGTTGGTAAAGATTTGGATAACTTTTTTTATTTAGCATAAACTGGTCTAAAGCATCGACAGATGAGATAAAATGCTAAAGATTGATGTTTACCGTATATTCAGTTTGCAAGTTAAACACTGACAAATATTTCACAAATTCAAGTTTTTTGTTGTTTTGCCTAATTTTCTCTAATTTTGATGACTATGGTGTCAACAATAAAACATTTGTATATCCTTAATTTGTAAAAATATTCCAAAAATGTCCTTTCCTTTCTGTCTAGCAACAATTTGGGCACATTGTTTGTCACACAAAATATAGGTTGTCAATGAAAAACTTCTTATAAACTGTATTGAACCTAAAAATATATCACACGTTTGGGGTTACTGGTTGAGGTTCTCTTTGAGGACCACATGACATAAACTGGACAGATGGTGGGACAAGGAGACAAAAGCTGAAAATGGGTTTTACCCAATGTCCATTATGTCAAATATTAGGAGACATTATAACTTCAATTGACAATGACTTTTACTATGAATTTGTTTCAATTTCCATGACTATGGCAAAAATACAATAAAAAATTGTATCTTCTTCAGTTTTCAAAAGTATTTTTAAGATGTTGCTCTGATGCAGTCTGGAAACAGTTTCTGTACATTTGTCTGTGCTCACACAGCACATGATGCCACTGACAGTCTTTTTAGATTATCCTGAATGTGAAAATATATAAGATTTTTGGAAGGTATAGCTTGGGGTAAATTTGGGTACATCACAAAATATTTTTCCAAAACCTGGACAAATTAACAGAAATAGTCCTGCGATAAATGCTAAAGCATGGTGTTCACCTTATGCCAATGCATTAACTTTTCAATAAGAGATGAAAAGCTATAACTGTTTATATTTATCGGCAGTTATTAGGCAAAAACGTGTGGTTGTGATAGAATGGGTGAAAAAATATATGCGATTGGTAAAGGGTTAAAGATACTGACAAGGGTTGGTTGTCAGTGCTGCTTGAATTTATTCAGCTCCCCAATTATGACTAACCACCTAAGATGCACTGAGCATCTACACATGAAGGACATTTTCTCATAAATTAATACACATCAATTGTTTATTGTCTTGGAAAAATTATTTAATGCTTCAGTAATCAGTATGTGTACTGAAGATGTCCCAACAGCAAGGCATCAGATGATATTTATTTAGAAGACAAGTGAAGACAATGATCTTATGTCTGGTTTAATTGCAAATAGGACATTAATTAGAATTTCAATCAAATGCAGATATCATCTGCAGCTCAATCATGTGTATGGACAGCAAATATCAGTCTAAAAGTCAACAGCTTAAAACAAGAAATAACAACGTTCATCACCAAAGATCAGATGATCAGATCAACTGCAAATACTCAATTAATACTCAATTATGACTAATTTCCCTCAAAAATACTGTTAACAGGTTGTTGTTAGTACTGCTTGAATATATTTAGCTCCCCGATTATGACTAACCACCGAGATCATCAAAAGTTTTTTACACATCCAAGTGAGAAATTTCTCAAAATTCAAGTTCTGAACCAATTTGGTTGACTAACCCTGGAGTCATAATCTTTGTCCCACATGTCATTAATGACACAGCCAGCACCTCGCATGAAGAAGGAGCCGAGAGCAAACAATGTGAGCATCTTGGGGTCCGGAAGCTGACCAGGAGGAACAGCTAGACTGATGCTCCAAGCACATGGCAGGAAGACAAGCCAGGTTCCTAATTGGACAAAAAACAAAACTCATCATCAGATAATTAACAATTCTGACCACTGACTAACACAGAAAAGCATTAACTCAAAACATGACAATTTCATTAATTAATTTTCCTCAATGAGCTATAAAGAACAGTTTATTTAAAAAATCCTAAGTCATTTCTGCACCATTGTTGGTTGAAGGAAATCCTATCCTTTGTAGAAGTTTTAAATGCTATTCTCTGCTATCCCAATACACCCAAAGAAGATCTCGGCATCTGCTGTACTGAACTCAGTCCAGTGACTGGTTTGTCAGAAAAACAAGCAGTTTCCTTCTTGAACAATTTCAGCAGTGCCTAGCAGTCCACTGATCGATCACTACTGAAATACAGCCAAAAACAGCTTCACATTCTCAGAAAAATCCATATTAACAACTTCAAAATGAAATTTGCTATTTTAAATGTGATACACCAGATACAATAATCTGACTACCTCTACTGTTCTGGAAAACAGCGCAGAAAACAACAACTGATCAACAACTGCTGATTATGAATGACAGACAGACCTATTGGTCGGTCAATCCTCATCAGACGTAAGTATGGTCGTATTGTAGATGGCGAAGCATCCACCATTGCCTTTCCAGATATCACTACGTTCCTATTACAGTTCATGCTTCCACGTGGTGTCAAAAAGTCTTTCCTACCTATGTTGCTCAATAATGAAAATGAGTTCCCTGAAGAGTAAATAGTCGGACGTTTGTCTGACGCTGATCGGCAGTGATGAGATCTTGGAAAGTTATCAACTGAACGGAATGGAAGACAAGAAGTAATGCATGACGACCTTTGAAGCATCTCTCCACCCATGCTTCTGCATTTCATCAAACAAGGTTTCAGTGAACCTTTTGTCACGTTGTAACCATACACTGCTAAGGCCATGATGTGTATTTAACACATTTGAAGTATCTACAATTAACAACTTCAACCATGCATTTACAGAAGACATCTAAAGTAAATAAGCAACAAGTCACAAACACAATGAAGTGAACTTATATTCAGTCGACAATCAATTAAGAGGACCTTTACAATGCATCTCGAACAGAAATAGGAATGTTTACAAAATCTGTCAAAGCCAAAATGTGACTCAATAAAGATATATGTGAAATAAACTGTAACTTGTAATTGATTTTTCAGTTCAATTCTGGATGCAAACTACATGTTCAAACTTTTTGCATGTCTATAATGTCATCATTGAGATGTTTGTGACAAACTAGTTACTGACTTTAGGACGTTCACTCTGGGAGGTTTTGTAGCCTTGGACTCAGAGGATTCTCAATTACCATTCTGCCTAATCTGCAAGACAGCTTTGTCAAATGAGGCACTTCTTCTTAGTAAATTAAAACAACACTTGGTAGCTAAACATACAGCTGTAAAGGATAAACCAAAAAAATATTTATAGAATTTTGTGGCACAGCAAAATAGGCAATAAAAAAACATATGAATTGCATGATATTGCCAGAAAAAGCAAGCTATAAGGCTGCTCAATTACTGGCAAGATGTCATCGCACTGGCATCAGGGATGCAGTCTCGAAACTGCGGTCTTGGTCTCGAATGCGTCGGTCTTGCTCTTGGTTTCGGACCATCGGTCTTGAATGTGTCGGTCATGGTCTTGGTCTTAAAGGAATGGTCTTGGGATTGGTCTCCGTCTTAGGTTAGCGTTCTTGGTCATTTGCCGTATCAGAGCAATTTCTTTGATAATTGTCGGCTATTTCAATTATTAGAGGCACCGGTATTTAGGCCCTACGCGATTGTTATCGATGCATTTGTATGCATTTGTAACGGAACCAGCCATTTCAAAATTCGCTTTCACAAATTTCAAGGTTTTGGAACAATCTAATAATTATTTGGTCGGCCACGTGTTGTCACTATTAACCTACATTTCTGAGTACAAGTAGGCCAACATCATTCAAACGGAACGTTAATCTACTTGTTCAGATGTCTTAAAGTATTTACCTAGCGTATATTGCCTACTATAAGTAATTTAAAGTGTGATATTCTCTGGCCAAAGCCTAGGGCAGAACCCGCAAAAGTTCAGACTGATTGCTAAAACTGTTTCTGGACCATTATTAAGATAAGTATTCCTCTGCAATAAAATTAATGTTTTAAGCCTGTTATTCTGTTTTAGCGTCTTAACAAATTGAGTTGTTTATAAAAAAGGAGTATCGGTCTTGGTCTTGGGCCCTCGGTCTGTGTCTTGGTCTCGGACCACCCGGCCTTGGTCTCGTGCCCAACACTGGCAAGCATTAGTAATCATCGTTGAAACTATGCTTGGAACTGATGCTGTCGAAAAAGTAAAAAAGTTTCATGGTCAAATAACATGATTGCTCGTAGAATCGAAGACATGTCATCAGCTTTAGAAGAACAAGTGCAAATAAATATATAAATATTAGATAAATGTAGTTATTAGAATAGATTAGGTCACATTATAAGGATATTAAAATTGGAACATTATTAGATAATAGTGACAAATAGATAAAAAGAAATGGCAAATACTGTTAAGTGTGCAGCAAAAGTTTTCATTCTTTGTGTGCCACAAGCCAAAAACGGTAGGGTAATATAGTCACTGTAATCTTCTTGGTACTTTCATTTGATTCCTTGCTTTTCATTCAACACTTTTTCTGTCTGAGATCCCAATGCAATTAAGTATTTTTTCATGGCTAAATTGTAAAGCTTACTTGATAAGCATTAACATTATTAAATGATCAAAATCGTTAAATTTATGCAATTCATTGATCTATTAATGTCTTATGTCAATTACTATTAATGGTCAATATCTTTTTCGTCATAAATTTTAATCATTTTAGTGCTGATTTCTGTTGATGGTAGTGACATGGTCTTTCAAAAACAGTAAAGAATATCAATTGAACAATTTTGCTTTTTAAAAAAGCGTCATATCTCTTTTGTTCAGTTTTGTTTTGAAGGTCAGTAAGGGTCAGGTAAAACATCGTGAAAATCAGTTAGGGTCATGTCAGGCTTTGTGCGGGTCGTTTAGGGTCAGAGTTAGCAGTGCTTTTTCTGGCTCAACGCGCCGGAACGGTGTTCCGGCACCTTTTTTCCAATAAATAAATAATAAAAATGGTAATTGTGCAAAAACTCAGGAATTTAAAATAAAACTTTACAATTTCAATCTTTTACATTCTAAAATGAATAAGTAAGATTGTGATCATTGTGTCCTATCAAATTAATTTTATTTGGTGGCTAATTTTAACGTCATTTCTTTCGACAATATATATGGCCCACGGATGCGTTCCGGCACCTATTTGCTAGAAAAACGCACTGATGTTTAGTATCGCTTTTGGACATATGCGAAATACTTTCGGCCGCAGAAACTATTTTCCGTGCGTTGAGAGGCCGAAATTTCGGCCGCAGAAGCTCTACGCATAGACAAAAAAGGCCAAAACTTACTTTTACATAAAACTTCCAATACTGCAGTAATTCACTCAACTGGCATTAGGTCCAAACAGCAAAACGCTATATCGAACCTAGATCAGATACAGAAATAATGTTAAGTATAATAATATTAATATAAGAAACCATAGTATTTAGCGAGAGCTCAAGGACTTCCCGTCCTTCTTACGGAGGCGCCATTTTGGGTAACGACCGGAAGGGTGTCAAAATGTTGGTTCAGATCACGGTCTTACACATGGTAGGTCTACTATTCCATAAAAGTTATTAAAACTCAGAAGAAAATGCCTACATCAGAATTAGACCGCTTCCTTGCTGATCAAGATTACGAATCACGGTCAGACGCAGACAACATTATGCATTTGATCAGCAAAAAATAGACTCTGACCCGGATTCCTCGTACTACCCTTTGGACAACCCCTTGAGTCGAAGCAGCGCTCGTGAATGAGATGGTGCCCTGCGCTTTAGTGCAAAGTAGCACTTTAGAAAGTTTTAGATAATGATAGCTTCTTCGAACCTTTAATAAAATCTGTGGAGTCACCTTTGGAAATAATTTTAATGTGACTCCGTGAAGAACATAAAAATATATTATCTGGATTGCTTCAAGTGCTACGCGTGCTAATAAGGATTTACCACATGATTGTCTGATTTGTTGCGTACTGCGCTGAATATAGTCGCGGAGGCTACAACCGTATCCCGCCTACAGTGTATACTGTAGAGTATAGACCTACGCTTCCTCGGAGTTCCTCCGCCAGATGAGGATATGCGAAAAGACTTGAGCGGCTGCTATCCATTATGAACTGTGCGGATGGGAAACAGAACTATAATATAGTTCTGTAATATGTTGTATTATTAGGCCTATCTAATGGATGAGACTAAGAGCGATCCAAAAACGTTCTAATAAACTACTGCTATTATAGTCTATTTCCTTATAAGTATAGCGATGTGGTAGGAGTCGTAGAACGTATTAAGGCTACATGGAATTGCATATCAATAAACGAACTGTCATCATCATCATCGTCATCATCATCAACGTCATCATCGTCATCTTTAGCGTCATCATCGACGTCGTTGTCATCATCGTCGTCGTCGTCGTCATATTGTCTTTGCTCATATCATCTATACAAAGATGGTAGAGTCGAATCTATATCAATGAATATAATATTACAACTGTGTTCAACTTTGCATTTGATTACTAGCTCGAGATCACAGATTCAGTTTAGTCCTCTTGACTTAAAACAAAAACTGATGAAACAAAACTCGATATAATTTCGACATAAAAATATGGTTGATTAGAAGTGCGGCTGAAATCGACGACCTAAGCTGGTCCCTTTGACGTAGCTTATTTGCCCAGAGTGTACTCCGTTTCAACTTGGAGTAAGCTTGGCGATTGTTGCTGTTTTGTAGAAGGACAAGTGTCCGCGATTTTCGAAATTATAAATTGGAAAGAGGGAAAACTGAACGCTGATCATTTTTCTTTTGAGTCGCTTATTCAGGTGACTTATTTAAGCGCCATTAAGAAGTCTTCACAGATACGTTATATGCGTGAAGACTTAGTGGTATTGGCTTGCTGAGCGATAATTCAAGCAATAACTCCGATGATATCTACGCCAATAATGTGGTTCCCAGCTCCGATAATATCTTCGTATTTGTTGGTCTGTTCCATCAACCCAGCTTCTACTTAAGCATGATTTTTTTATTGATCCATTGATCCAGCTTCAATTTATGTATATTTCTTTTCATTGATCGAGCTTCCATTTAGGTATTTTTTTATCAATCCAGCTTACATTTAGGTATATTTCTTTCCATCTTTTTTGCATAATTCCTTTCATTTATCCAGTTTCTATGTACACAGTCTTTTCATTGATCCCGGCTCAATTTAGGCTCCAGTTGGACATCTATTCATATCAATTAATAAAATACGCTGTAATACACGATATATTAACTATGAAATAATAAAATATGCTGAAATACACCTTTACCATTATTATTATTATTATTATTATTAAATGATATCTTCGTTTAATTTCAAACTTACAAACAGCAGTATGATTGCAAGTATTTTTGTATAAACAGATGATAAGTTTTTACAGGAGTTGAATATATCTGTTGGCAGCCATGCACGGTGCCAATCACGTTATACCATAATACATGTAATTTAACCAATGACGCCACCTAGCAATTGAAGTCAACCTTTATGATAGCAGGAATTGAACTCGTTTTTTCTGCACTGCACGCCAGTGTTTGATCCATTACCGCTCATTATTATTCCTTATCTGTCATTTATAACATGCCTAAAACCAAATCTGGCACAGAAGCGCGTTACAGGAAAGTCTGGTCGTAACAGATTTTGAACAAGTAAATATATAAAGGTTAATTTGGTAAAACGATGATAATCATTGTATATTTGCATACAAGGTCTGGCAGTCTATTAACACAGGCCAATTTGGTAGCTATCGTTTCTTGCATCTGCTTTATATTGAATACTACGAGGATCAATCACCACAAACATCTGATTCATGTTATGATGTGCAGCCGTCAATTGCAGCTAACCAACTATTGTCTATTAGTGATTAATTTTACCCGTATTATGCAATCAACTTGATGAGACTCAGTAGTTATGACTTTGTGTTTATTATTAAATTTTGAGTAAAGGAGAAATACTTTGCCTATTGGCTGTTGTACTTATCCAGTTAAAAAAATTCTGTTAACAAACTTGAATCCACCAATTACATGACTTTTGTGCATATAGAAACCCTCTAAGCAACCTTACCATTACCTACGACGCATTGTGGAACAGCATGGCTTTATGTCATAGACATTGGTGGGAGTAGTTGAGGTTCAACAGAGACAGATGATTGTTAACTTGCATTTTAATTGCAAATAAAAATGTTATTGAAGGAACAGTTGCATGAGACTTACATTTCGTTGTCATTTTGAATATTTGGCTAGTTTAATTTTACATACTGAAGCTGCTGAAAGGCATTGTTTTATTTGTTGGTCTTAATTTCTTTCGACTTCTTTCAGGTAACATGGACCGGCCAATGGAAAGGAAGTTGCTTTACAAGCTGGGTGCGGAAACGACCGAGTCATTGCGTCAAAAGCGCCGATTCACTCAGAATGGTTTGTTGACATTTTCTGTATCTGATACCACATGATGTAACGACAAGTACTTGTTGTTTAAAAAGTTTCATCCTGTCAAAAGGTTCTCTTCCTCTTCATAAACCAGATCAGTCACTCTAAAGAAGAAATAAGGAATGCACAATGAAGCCCTGTTCAGTTACAGTTATAAGACTAAATTTATAATTTTATTTTCTTAACTGATCATGATTGGGATAGATAAAACTTAATAGTTTGGGTCACTGTGAAATACAGTGCACTTTATGAAGTAAACATGTTGCAACATGTTCAAATCTGAAATCACTTGGTCATATTTTTCTACATTTTTTTAATTTAATAATAGCAATGCATTTATTTTTGAGGGCTTAAACCCATAAACTCTTCATAAATATTACATATTTAATGTGCCAGTTGCATTAGCAGCAATGCAGAAACTTACTTTGGTGTGGAACTACATGATAGAACTTCTGTAAAAGCCTCTCCTCCATTTTTATTTTGTTGACCACTCTTTATAGTGAGTCTCCTCTCAGCGTGTGCCCAATCCATTTCCTTTGCCCAATCCATTTCCTTTGCCCAATCCATTTCCTTTGCCCAATCCATTTCATTTGCCCAATCCATTTCCTTTGCCCAATCCATTTCCTTTGCCCAATGCATTTCATTTGCCCAATGCATTTCATTTGCCCAATCCATTTCATTTGCCCAATCCATTTCATTTGCCCAATCCATTTCATTTGCCCAATCCATTTCCTTTGCCCAATCCATTTCATTTGCCCAATCCATTTCATTTGCCCAATCCATTTCCTTTGCCCAATCCATTTCATTTGCCCAATCCATTTCATTTGCCCAATCCATTTCCTTTGCCCAATCCATTTCATTTGCCCAATCCATTTCCTTTGCCCAATCCATTTCCTTTGTCTTTGTTTCATTGTGTGTATCAGGGCCAAAGTTTCTTCTCCAATCCTTTCCATCAATTTCTCCTTTACAAGTTATCTGTTTTATGTTCCACCCAGCTGGCTTTCTTCATTCTTTTCCATCTCCACATTTTGAAAGACTTAATTCTTCTGTTATCTGCTTTTCTTACCATGGTCCATTCCTCTGATCCAGACAGCAATTCATATCAGTGTCTGTATCATTCTTTTCTTCAGATTCCTGTTTAGTTTTGTCTCAGTAGGTCTATCCCTTTTGAGAATGCTTCTTTTCATATTGCTATTCTTCTTCTAATTTCTCTGACATTTGGCATCTCTTGTCTTCATACTCTCTAAGTAGCAGAAATCTTTAACCTGTTTTATTTCTTTTCCTCCAATGTGTATTCTAACTATGGTTTCCTTTCCTTTGTTTATCTTCAATACCTTCATCTTTTTTATGTTTAAAACAAAAATTATTTTTCTTCATTATTTTATGTTGTCAAGTCTCGAGTCGATCATGTGATGATGCCATATAAATTTGCAGTTGCAATTTGTCAGAAACTGAATGCATTGTGACAAGTTCTGGTCTGCTGAATTTATTCTGCAGAGCTTCGAAAGGAGAAGCGTGAGATGCTGCTCAGTGGAAAACGGATGCGGGTGGATGATGATGAAATGCAGGAGTATGAGATTTCGGAGGCAGAGGTAATCCATCTCCTTAACTGGGAACAACTGGGAGTACATTGGAGTTCATTCTAAAGAGAGATCTCTTATCTGGAGATCATGTAGCATCAGACAATGTTCTACCATTGGCAATGCAGACATAGTCTACAGTGATGTACTTGAATACAAAATCAGTTATAAATGAGTTGACAAGGCTTGCAGTTGATGGTAAATGAGTCAGCAAGCCTTGTAAGTAAGTAAGTAGGTATAGTCTTTATTACCCTCTGCAGATGCACTACGGGTACATGAGAAAAAAAAAGAAAAAACAGTATTTATATAAAAATTATATAAATTTGTAAAGGAAAGTGCTCATTTTTAGCCATTCATATTGGACGCACAAGCAGGTGGGCAATAATGAGGGAACAAAAATTACATGAACAGAGCCGGAGTGAGAAATGAACATTGGCAAAAAGGGTAACCTTAAGATGACTGGTGATTTAGACAAAAAAATCGACCATGAGCGACCCCAGTCACTCCAGAAACATCATCCGGAGCGAATCGAATGCAACCCGAGAGATGTTGTTGGCACCAGACCCAATTGGGTGGATAGCGACATCGGGTGAAGGTGATGACTCCCAAGATGTTCAGGTCATGAAGTCGGAATTAGATGCGAACGGGGCGAAGTTGACCATCCGTGGGGAAATGTTGATATCGTCTGGTTAGGCAGCATTGATAGAATGCTAAGCATCAGCTTCGGTTGAAGATGTATATTAGACAACCTACGCACATGAACACTTTTCCAGAAACCAACATTTGACGCCAATCGTCCGATCTTTCAAGATGGTGTAGAGTAAAGGTGTGCCAACGATTCAAGGTCGAATGAAAGATGCTGTTATTTCACCAAAAGATGAGCAAAGATGGTAGAAAAGTTCAGTGTCACTTGCCAGGAACAGACATCTTCGACATATCCAAAGTTGGCCAAACAATATTGCGCCAAGGCACCAAAAACCAACTTTGACTGAAAAATATTTTCAATTGCAACCAGAGAGGCCAGCACCAAACGAACGAATCTGGGCTGTGCTGGTGCTAAGCAAATTAATCAAGTGCTGAATTAAATATTTAATTCTAAATAGTGTTTATATAGTTCAGGGATCATTGTTATTTTAGTTTTTAGTTAATTCTTGTCTGATTATTTTGTTTTTGGGCTCTAAGTTTGTTTTTACAATCGCTGTCAATGAAGTACCTTAACTGTCTACGTGATTTCGTCAAATTTTATGTTGTGTCTTTTTGTTAAACTCCATCCTTTTTCTCATTATTATTTTGTTTAGTATTTATTTTTCATTCTACTTTTAGTTCTTGTGAACAAATACCTGATTATTTTTGTTATGGTTTTTGTTGCATAATTACACCAATTTTATGTGACTTTTGTCAGATAAGGAGCCCTTTCTTTTGACTGTTGTCATCATCTGATGTTCCAATAATTGTCTTATTTATGGGAATATCTCACTGGAATTGTGGTTAGATGCATTGCATATCTAGTATATTAGCCTTGAATTTGTTGCACTGATGTGCTGCCTACTTTTAGGCAATATGGTTTGATCCTTTACTGTATAAGGACTTTGAGCAAGTCCATCATGCTCATGCCATCAGTCACATGGTTGTGTCTACACTTCTGGCCAATATATCAAATGCTGTTGTATTGTATAAGACTCTGATGGTTGAGGTCATGTCTTCTAGTTAAGGAACAACTTCTGATTCTTGTTGATATGCTTCTGTTGATAGGTTCTTGAAGCAACAGTTAAGTTGATTTCTAAGTCGGATGACAGACGGAAGCTCCTCAAGTTACTGCGCCAGGGTTTTGCTCAAGGCACAGGTCTCATCGACCAGTTTCTCAGGTAATTGTAATTGCAAACTAATACAGGACCTTATACAGAGAACCTCATCAGAGGCTGTGATGACCAGAGGAGACAAATCCACCATATATAGAATAGCTTCTAAACATTTGGAGAAAGGATAAAGATAAAAGCTATGTGTTTCTGACGATTCTATACACAGCTTAATAATAATAATAATTTTAATTGAATTTGAAACATACAATCTGCAGTATGAGTACAAACATAGCATAGACAAGGGAGACAAGTTATTACAAGAGTCGAATTTAACTGTCGGCCACCGTGTGATGTGCCCATTGCGTTATACATCTAATTTAGCTGATGCTGCCACCTAGCAATAGCAGAACAAGTCAACCTTATGGGGGATACAGGAATCGAGCTCCAGTGTGTTATCCATTGTTCTGCACACCCCTCCCTGATGCATTTTATTGAGATTGAGACTGTTTCCTCTTGTATAGGATGAGTTCCTACTTTGAACAGAGTACACATGCAACCTCTGTCTGGCCTCTGACCTCACTTCTCAGCCTTCTGTGGGTGATTTTGATGATTCTGGTGTCTAGGTTATTGTTTTTGTTGGCTTAGCACAGAGAACTCGTTGGCTTGTCTTGTGGGTCTGTTCACGGGTCATGATCTCGATGTCCAGTTGGATGCCGCTTGGTGCCTGACGAACATTTCTGCTGGAACCGATGACCATGCCAACGCTGTTATCAAAAGCGCTGGACCGTATCTCATCACTTACCTGTCCAGTGGCAATCATTCTCTTCAGGTGACAGACCTTCTTCACTAAGAGTAGTTTGTCTCAATCATCCAAATTCCATCATCCACATTTCTTGTACAGAATGATATCGACATTGAAACTGAACAGTATGATCAGTAGCAGAGTAGCAGGATTCATTGGCTGACAACTCATTGCCTACTCTAAATGATCTCACATTCTAACAATTTGTGAATTATTTGTGAGATGACATTGCACAGATAATGATAACCTGAAATTCTTCCTGGCTGCCCTGACTACGACGGTTTAAAAAGCATAAATTGTTTAGTGTAGCTACAAGTATACTAACTAATGCACTGCAGATTCACATGTCTAGCTTTGGTATTAACACCATGAAATAATCAGTTAATCAACCTGTTGTGTCTTACACTTTATCTCAACGAGAGCTGAGTTGTTAAACAAGAAGAATACTTAAGGGCAAAGGCTGAAGCGTCTCTTTGGACTCGGTAGGGATCTTGACCAAGTCCTTCATAGACAGTTGCTTTGTGCTTGTGCTACAGATTAACTGATCGTAAGTGCTTGTAATAAGTGTAAGGTTAATGATAATGAGGATGATGATATTTGCTATGTAGCCTGTTGTAAGTGGTTTTTTTGTAGTTAGTCTGTTGTTCATTGTATTTCTTTATGGTTGTTAAATAGGATCAGTGTGCTTGGGCAATTGGAAACCTCGCTGGTGGCAGTGCTTCATGTCGACAGATGCTACGGGTTCAGGGAGCTGTTTCGCCCCTTGTTGATCTTCTGCATGTAAGAAGCTGAAGCTGTGTTTGCTATCATTTAGTGTCTAAGGGCAACCACAGATGTCAATGGTTAGCAATGTGAGGGGTGTATGTACCTTATTGTGTCATTCATCTTTTATAATGCATGTCTACAATTGAGTTTAAATAAGTTTGACCAATGTGCACAGTTCTGTCCTTCCTTGTGGTTAACTTTCCTGTCTTCACTTGACCACCACTCAATGCACTTTTAAATTTCAGTAGGAGTTTTTTTCAATCTGGTAATCAGGTGATCATCACCTCTCTTAAGTTTCTGTTGACTGCCACTTGACATTCAATTTCTTAATTTAATCGATTGGTTCAGCTGATGGAGGGCGATTGTTGATGCAGCTGTCATCAAATACAACTCTCTTCAGATGACTTATACGATTTGTATTAGTTGTTTCTGCATGTTTTATGTCAGCTCTGTTGATGAATAAAATTTCTGCTCCAAACATCGACTTTTGCCAATCAGTAGAAGACATCTATAAAAATCAGTTGAAGTTTGAATGACCTGGAGTGAACATAGTGATAACAGCAATAACACAATAGAAGAGAAATATCTATGTGTGTCTTTGTCTGTAATTTTTAATTTAACATGTTCGTTGTTTTTTTATACAGTGTCCAGCTTCTAATGTTATCCAGTCGGCTGCTTTTGCACTTTCAAATTTGGCGAAAGATGAAAGCAATCAAAAGTAAGAAAAGTGTAAAAGTTTTCTCTCTTTTAATTTGATCTGTCTGTGTGCAGGATCAATGATGGCATAGTGATTAGTTTGCTAGACTATGAATATCTGCCAGGATAGAAAGACATTCTGAGGTTTCTGAGTAAGCTCCATTATGAATTGAATTGACTGCACTGTCAGTGGTTGGATCGGGTGGTAAGGGTGGAGGCTCAGATGGTAATGATGGAAGCTCTGATGGTAAAGGTGGAGGCTCAGGTGGTAATTAGAGCTATA
Organism: Bimastos eiseni; assembly: GCA_959347315.1. Taxonomy (NCBI): domain Eukaryota; kingdom Metazoa; phylum Annelida; class Clitellata; order Crassiclitellata; family Lumbricidae; genus Bimastos; species Bimastos eiseni. The sequence continues at coordinate 21,770,814 of OY365819.1, forward strand.
ATCAGCCGATTAATCGGGCCGATTAATCGGGCCGATTACAGAGATATCGGCGATATCGGATATCGACAAGATAATCAGTGCCGATTTTTTTTCATTTTACAATATTATTTTTAGTCTTTAAGAGCAAAATGACGACAGCTACATCATTGGGTCTGTGAAGGACAGCATTCTGTTCACATAGTGTGGGGAACCCGGGCTTCTACTTCAGACCACCCAGTAACCATTGTGCTAGACTGCTAGTATCGTGGGAAAGTGTCTACAGCCTGTTGTGCATAGTGAGTACCTGCTTAATTACCATGGGCACAATCATTTTAGGCCAAATTGGCACATCATAACAGTGGCCTGTCTGGGGAGGGAATGGCATCATTGGCATGTTAGAAGAAGGCGTCTAGTTACATAGATTATTTTTCCTATCCTCCGTCATGCAAAGTCAACAGCGGGTGGTGTATTGGCTGATCTGTATTGGCTGCCTAGGATTAGTCCCCAATTACACATATACGTCCCCTACGGAGCAAGTGTTTGCTTGTATCATAACAATGGGCAGTAGCAATAGGTCTATCTTTTAGAACCAGTCATCTTGGGAAATACAATGAAATAATTGGTAAAATAACCAGCTAAATAATCGGGTATCGGCAAACGAATAATCGGCAATAATCGGTATAAGCATAATTGGGGAAAAGCGATATCGGTACAACTCTAGTGGTAATGGTGGAGGATCAGGTGGTAAGAGTGCAGGATCAGGTGGTAGGAGTGCAGGGTCACATGGTAAGGATGGAGAGGATCAGGGGGTAAGGGTGGAAGCTCAGGTGGTAAGATTGGAGGCTCAGGTAGTAAGGGTGGAAAATCAGGTGGTAAGGGACAGGACAACAGATGCTTCATATTCTCAGCTTAAGGTACTGCCTCTCCTCTTCTTCCTCAATGCCAACTTCTATCATTCCATTAAGTAGATTCAACTCTGAGTATTTTTAAACTTCCTATTGCTGATACCAGTTTCTTTTTGTGAAATTTATAGCCATAGCATGCTTTCAGAACTTTATAGTTTTTCAGTTGTTTTTCTTTTTCAGAGAATTAGTTACTTCAGGAATTATTCCAGTTCTGTCTTCATTCCTCGTTTTTGATACTGACAGATTGGGTCTGATCAGTGAAGTTAGTTGGGTTCTAACTTACTTGTCAGCCAGGTGAGGAGAAATATTGACTAAAATGGAATATTGGTTAATTGAATGCAGCTTGTAGTATAGTAGCTGTCTGGTTAGAGCACTCGGCTTGTAATGTGCAAAGTTGTGATTTAAACCTCACATGAAACTGTTACTTGAAAAATTCCTTTGTTTACGATTGCTTCTCATCTAGATTTATTGGCCTGGAATGAAATATAATAGTAATTATAATATTATTATTGCATCTTGACCAGACACTGCTCTTCTGCCTTCTCAGTTCGTGGTTCTTTCATGTGGAGCCACACTCCCCTTAGAGATACGCTGCTGCCAGGGAGCTTAAGTTGCTTAAGACTGATTTGTATCGCCGTGGTTGGGCTAGAAACGCCTTCGAGTAGACTTCCTGTGCAGGCTATATATTTAATGTTAAATGAATGAACTATTGAAAATATGTATCTAAACGGTCTGGATGTGCCTTTTGATTTCATAGCAGAAGCAATGCCTTCTGTTATGCACAATGCTTTTAGTGCATTTGCTTTGTTTTGGTCTTTTAGTGGTCTTTTCACAGCAGACATATTATCAGCCGGAATACTTCAGAAGGTCACGTCACTTATCCCAGAAATATGTAATGCTGACTGCAATAACTTTACTGTAAGCAATCTGTGTTTTTGTTCTTCAAATATCTGTTATTTCTGTAGATCATTGTTGTATAAGGTTTTTCAATATAGTATAATATTATATCCAAGGGCATAACTAAGAGAGCAGAGTGTAACTTTATGGTGTTCAGCAGTATTTCATAATACATCCAAGGGCATAACTCCAAAGGCATAACTAAGAGAGCATAGTGTAACTTTATGTTATTCAGCAGTATTTCATAATATATCCAAGGGCATAACTCCAAGGGCATAACTAAGAGAGCAGAGTGTAACTTTATGGTGTTCAGCAGTATTTCATAATACATCCAAGGGCATAACTCCAAGGGCATAACTAAGAGAGCATAGTGTAACTTTATGTTATTCAGCAGTATTTCATAATACATCCAAGGGTATAACTCCCAAGGGCATAACTAAGAGAGCATAGTGTAACTTTATGTTATTCAGCAGTATTTCATAATACATCCAAGGGCATAACTAAGAGAGCATAGTGTAACTTTATGGTGTTCAGCAGTATTTTATAATACATCAAAGGGTATAACTAAGAGAGCATATTGTAATTTTATGGTGTTCAGCAGTATTTCATAATACATCCAAGGGCATAACTAAGAGAGCATAGTGTAACTTTATGGTGTTCAGCAGTATTTCATAATACATCCAAGGGCATAACTCCAAGGGCATAACCAAGAGAGCATAGTGTAACTTTATGGTGTTCAGCAGTATTTTATAATACATCAAAGGGTATAACTAAGAGAGCATATTGTAACTTTATGTTATTCAGCAGTATTTTATAATACATCAAAGGGTATAACTAAGAGAGCATAGTGTAACTTTATGGTGTTCAGCAGTATTTTATAATACATCAAAGGGTATAACTAAGATAGCATATTGTAACTTTATGTTATTCAGCAGTATTTTATAATACATCAAAGGGTATAACTAAGAGAGCATATTGTAACTTTATGTTATTCAGCAGTATTTTATAATACATCAAAGGGTATAACTAAGAGAGCATAGTGTAACTTTTTGGTGTTCAGTAGTATTTTATAATACATCCAAGGGCATAACTTTGCCACACATAGCAATGCTTAGTGTAATGGAGCATTTATATAGTTATGTTGTTGTTACATAGTGGTGTGTGTCAACTGCGACAAGGTCAATGACATCACAAATAATGCAACATAAAGAAGTAAATGTGACGCAATCTTTATAAGCGTTGCATAGTGAAGCATACAAAGAAATCGCTGCCATTTACTGTAGTTGCATGAACTTGGTTCAAGCACAATAACGGCTTTAATGCCGCAACAAATATTTCAGCAAAGTCTGAAAATGGTGACTGTCACCACTGGACTCCACCATCACAATATACAAGGTTATATGTATACGACCGGGTAAACAATTTCCACCGGGTACCAAATCCAAGTATTTGAATGTACTATTTGCCGGATCTGAGTAAGAACAAAGTAGTAGTGGGTTGCTACTAGAGTGGCCACTCCGGCAAATACCATTGCTTCGTTAATTGTCGTCTTGTATAGCAAAGCTTAAAATAAAGAATTTTCTTATAATGGGATTGAATAATGTTGTACCTGTAATAAATTAACAATAATGTAAATTAAATTTTAGCCTTTTAATACTGCATACATAAATCTCGAAACTATATGATTAGGTACTAAATATCATCAATGAAATTATTTATCAAACTTTGAATTTTTAAATTATAGTTTCAAATTTTTTAACTATCTAGTTGCGTGTGTACTATATGCCGAGGCAAATACTTCAGAATGGTTACAAAAAAGAGATAATCAGCCAAGGCTGAGGTGATTTCAGGTCAGACCCTAGTTTTATCTGACATTGAAATAGCCATCTGAATATGGTTTTATTTCTTAGCTGAAGCCCAAAGCTAATTTTTTAATTGAAATCAGTAACCACCAGTACTAATCAGTCACTTTGAAATATTTTGTGGGCCATTTAGATACTGGTTAATGCTTAAGTATAATAGTAATAATTGTAATACTAATTATGATGATATTAAATAAGAGCAATATAGACAGTATACAGGTTTCTACGATTTCTAATCATTGTTTGCTGGTGTATTCTGAGAGTGTGTTGCTGCAGTGTGTTAGCTAATCCTGAGGGCAGTTCTGTTGTGACAATGTTTCTTTTAGTCTTTGAGTCGCTTCATTGCATGTGTTTTTGACCATAGGCTTTGACGCCCCTCTTAAGATGTTTGGGCAACGTTGTTTGCAAAATTTCGGATGTGGGAGAAGTTTGTCAGGATCAGAAGCTGTTCGTCGCTGTTAAGAAACTGTTCCAGTCAAAGCATTTACACATTCAGAAGGAAAGTCTTTGGGTGATTTCCAACATCTCAGGTTGGTTGCTTCCATTTCTTATTGTAGCTTATCACAGACTTGATGGCTCTCACTGGAGACATTTTGTCGGCACGATCGGCAGAATATTCTGTTCTATTTACTAGTTATTTCAGCTTAACATGGAAAGAGACAGTCAAATGGGATCTGAGAATGGAAGACAGGTATCTCCTCACATCTGTGACAGTTTTGCACATTTTTTCCTGTAGGTATTTGTAAGTTTGAGAATTTGTAAGTTGGACGCTCGTTTCTACTAATAGAGTTGTGTATGTGTGTTCAAAAAACACATAGGATTATACAGTTATAACACTTCGATTCATTACTTGGCATAATAATAGAGATGCTCGTGTTCAAATTCAAATGGAAAGAAGGTTAAATCTGTTTTAACTCATCTTCTGCAGAGTTGGCCATGCCTGTTTGCAGTCTATTTTGTGGTATTTAAAATAGCTAATTATCTATAGTATGTAGCTGTGTGTGTTTGGTTTCCCAGTGTTTGAGTCTGCCTGTGAACTCATCTTAGCAGTGGATTTGCTGCCAGTTATTGTGTCTCAGCTTGCATCAACTGTTCACATTCGAAAGGAGGTGAGTGGTGGATATTGCATTGCAATCAGTGTTGTATGCAAGACTTAAAACTTCAAGACCAAGACAAGACCGAGACAGTGAGGTACCAAGACAGTGAGGTACCAAGACCGAGACACTAGGTTCAAGACAGTACGAGAGAGTAAAAGACAAGTGATCCTATATAAAATGCTGTAAAATAATAATGTATTAAGTTTTCTGAAATAAGGTTCATTTGTAATTTCAATTTGAAACTTATAACATACATATAATACCAATTCACGAGAACAGTTTTTATATTGCCACATTTTTTCTTTTTCCATATCTCTTAGTCGGCCTATCTTTTACATAGTATAAAGAAAACCTTTTTAAACACGTCTGAAATCTAGGCTATTTTAAACAAGCAAATTCGATACCAAATACCAAACAAACTTAAAAAGTTGTGCATATCCTTACTCACCCTGAAAACTCAAACTTGTTCCACTCGTTTCGGTTATGGTGGCTTTGCATCAATGACCAACGGCACGGCATAGCTATTGTTTGTCAATAACTTCAAATTGCGTAAAAGGACACTTCCGTTTCTCGGTTGCGCAAGATTTTAAGACAGTTAACGCGAAACTTATCGAGACCGCTTGTTTGAGACAGAATAAGGCTTTCACTTCAAGACAGTTTCTAAAAATTCGAGACACTACCTCGAGATCGAGACAGCAGGCTTCCGAGACCAAGTCACTAAAAAACTGTCTCGAGACCATACAACTCTGATTTCAATACTAATAATGATGATGATGATGAAGAGGAAGAGGGGTTTCATGTTGTCAGAATTTCAGCTTTAATTGTAGCCTTAAGGAAACAATGTTGCTATTCTTGAGCATCTAAAGAGAAATCCAACCTTTCTTATTTTGTTTGTAACTCATTTTGACAAGTATTCTTATTTCGCTCTCAGAATCCTGGTTGATGATCATGTTTGTGGATATAAATTCAACTATTGTTGTATTTATTATAATTTATTTATTTATACACTTGTGACGAATCAGGACATTAAATCCTGTAGCGACCAGCGTTATTGATCATGCCTTACGTTTTACTACTTGCTGGTCATTAAAGGAGGGCTAATATAGCATTTTTAATTGCCTCATAAAAGTACAACCTAATTTAGCCAAGTTTAATGAAAAGTAAATCCATAGGAAAATTAACTGGGAAAGTTAATCAATATTAATATCAATATTAAAACAAAAGTTCTATCAGAATTAGATTATTTCTGAAGTAATCTAATTCTGATAGAACTTTTGTTTTCTTCTGCTAGCGATTGTTTTGTTGTTTCAGGCGGCGTTTGCTCTGTGCAACATTGCAGCGCACGGACAACGATTCTGCTGTGAGCTGCACAGAAACAATGTTCTGCCGAGCATTCTGCCTTTGCTCAAGTCAACCGATGCAGAGGCGTGTCACTTGGCACTCTCACTCGTTGAAATGATTTTGCACTTTAAGCCAGAGCAAGTAAGAGAAACACTTCTACTTGGTTACAATTTCTCATTTCTAACACTGACTGAATAATGGTTGTCATACTTTTGCTGGTTTCTTGCTTCAAGAGGATGACCAGAGAGATGATTCCGATGAGACATCTTCACCTGAACCTCCTCCCCTACTCAGTTAATATCAGCGTGTATTTTGATTTTTTTTGGTGATAAATTAAATACTTACTAACTTCTCATGCTGACCAGTGCACATTCTTCTAATTTTTGTATCTGGTGTTAACTGTGGAGATGTTAAGCCAGTGGGTTATTCCATGTGTGTATGCATCTGTTTTGGTTCTGTTGTTTCTGAATTACTCGACTTTATTTGATTAAGCATGCAATTTGAGACTTAATCGTTAACTCCTAATTTCTAAAGCATATCTTAAAAGCTATTCACAGCGCACCAGCTTATTTACAAGGGCAGTTTGCACAAAGGTACCTTATAAATGATCAGTGACATACTGGTAAATACTTGTAGTTGTCCATGTCGTTTCCTGTCGGGCTTCATTGGCTCTGATCAACAACATGTTGTAATTGAATTACAGGCAGCCAAAGAATTTGAGGAATGTCATGGCTTGGACTGCCTTGAGGCGCTCGAGTACAGCAGCAACGACACACTCCGTGCTCAAACAAACGACCTCCTGGAAACTTACTTCTACAAAGACGATGAGGATGGCAGCTAGGCTAACCACCAGATTCCAACACGTCCTGTTCCTTACGTTACTTGCAGAGTAACAAAATGAACTTTAAAGAAATGATGCAACATGTCATGTCGATAGCTGCCATCTTTTAAACAATGGTTGCCTTACCAACACAGATGCAATCATTAGTTTTTATGAAATGGAAATGTCTGATTGTGTAACCATACTACACCGTTCTTAGTCTGAAGCTGTCATGTATTGATTTGGTATGATTCGAGTTTTGTTACATGTTTTCACAGCAGAAAGCAATTTTATAAGCAAAGAGATGTTCCCACACAGTGACTTGACTATTTACACATATTCTACCTTCAACTGTGTCAGCAATTTTAAAATAAATTTCCTGTATTTACAAAAGACTGATGTAATAGCATTTTACGTCATGATATCAAGTGGAAATAAATGTTATTTGCAAATGCTTAAAGATTAGAGTCTAGTGCACCAAAACACATTTTCCATCTAGAGCGCATTACCTTTTGATGGGCGTCTACTTGTCTGCTGTCTGCTTTTCTTTTGTTGTAATGTGATTGGAATTTAGTGTAATTCTTTAATACATAAATTAGGGCTTGTGTGGGCAAATTCTGTTGGACTCGAGATGCATTTTGACATTGATTTGCATTTATATGACTATTAAGTACATTTTTAATGCGCACAGGGTCACACCGAAATGTGAATCTTAGGTGTGGATATGAATGGAAGAGGCATAGGAATTGAGGAGGAGTAGGAGGAGGCCACAGCTGATCTGAAGAGGATAAGAGAGAGGAAAACACGAGAATGGCCATAATGAATACACATGCAAAATCAAAAGCCATAAAAATCATAAGCCATATAATTAGTACAAGTAACTTGTTATTTTGTATAAAAGACATGGTCAAAGTTCACACTTTGTTTCAAAAGTAAATAATTCTAATATTTCTTAAGATAAATCTTCTAGTAATACATTAAAAATGACACGAAAAAAGGCTAGTGAGGGCAGTACTACTAATATCATGGAGGGAGAAAAAGGCAAACAAAGGGGTGCGCAAGGAGACTGGAGTTGAGAATGATGAGACGTTACAACAAACGGCATTTACAAGGAAGCTGGGGTTCATTGGACATGTTATGCGGTCAGATGGACTGGAGTAGGAAATGATGCTGGCATGTGGATAAGGAAGGAAGAAAACAGTACGCCCAAGAGAAAAATGGATAGGAGAGATAAACAAAAAATTCAGAAATGAACCTATAGGAACTAAGGGACGTGACTTCAGAAACAAAGAAATGGAGAAGGCTAATCATGACAGTCGCTATAGTTCAATGAACTGACAGCACAAGGTAATACGGTAATACATTAATACACATTTTGTTCATGTGTACGCATCTATTCTGTTTTCCAGCTAAGTTAAGATGCTTATGTTTAGACCTTAGACAGCCAAGTTTTATGGTAGCCCTCATAAAGTTGCCCACATATGCACATACATACATACTCTCTTCAAAAACCTTGACCATTATTCAAGTGACTGCCTGCCACTCAACAAAGCATACAAAATCAACCACAATTAATTCGTGTTCAAAAATATTAATTTCTTCAGCATGTCTTTAGATCTTGGCCAACATGGCAAATCTGCCTGCGAGCAGTACGATGACAGAGTTCGTTGTAAAATTTAATGACCAAATTACAGACTATTAATGTCCTTATTCTGTGTAATGGTTGACAATGGTTGTATGTTGGTAGAATCTGAATTCTACATTATCTGCAACTGCTATGATATGCTACTTTTAGGAAATGACTTACAATCAGAGCAACTGTAAAACTTGGAGGAGGTTGATGTTATGTATGCACATGGGGGGACACTTGGATACCTAACCCTTACCAAGCAGGTAAAGTCCCAGCATTGAAGCAGTCAGTCCCATTGGGCAGATTTCTTGCTGATGACAGAACACCTTTGTTCTAATTTAATGACTTCTAAAATAGTTCTTTTGGTCAATTCTCCATACTATCGCTTCAGTGGAGCATTAGTATTCGGACTGCTTCTGTTCTTAACATCACTCAGAACTACTTTCAGTTTGTTAAACGTTCCAGTAGCATTTGGAAGATTATCATGCAATATGAGATCGGAAACGCCACTAGCGAATTTGCTTGAATCCGGAAGGCATTTAGCACTCGGTGAGTCATCGTCAGCGATTTCAAGAGCAACAGGAGTTCCAAAGCAGAAGCTGCGTGATCCTCCGAATCGTCCTCCAACAGGGGTGACTATCGTAGTTACCTGAAGAGGAGTCGGTTCAGCTGTGGAGTCTGGTCGTATGTTCAGATCTTTGTCGTTGTTTGCAGACAGATTGGATGAGGAGTTGATGCAAGAATTTGCCGTTGTTTCTGAAAATACAAAACTAAATCCTTCATCAAAGAAAGTTTTAAACTGATCGACACTGCACAATTATGAATTGTTGCAGTTAATTTGCTATTATTGACGGATTTCCAGTATCAACCTATCTAAGCATATAAGGTTTGGATGTCGGTTGAAACAGCAGTGCTGTAAGAATTTCAATTAAGACAAATCGATGTTGTTAAGAATTTGAGTAATGTAACAATCAAACTTTTCAACAGCGGTACTTATTTATTTAAATTACACTTTGAAGGTAGGTAATGCAAGCACGATATGGGCTCTTTAACCCTTTAACGACGAGCTGCATATGTTTTCCCCATACATTTTAGTACACGTTGGTTGTTAAAGGGTTAACTTAATTAAGGTGGCTTTGGTTTTAATTTGTTGTCAGCAGTTTTCAAGTATATTTCAGCTTTTCTAAACATAACAATATTAATATGTTTTTACTTTGTTATGTCATCTTTATGCTGTAAGTTAATAGTCCACCTTGTCACCTTGTGCTGTTATTTTTTGGAAATCTAGCGATCGCCATGACCAATCCTCTCCAATTTTTTCTGTCCCAAGTTTCATCTCTTAATTCCTCCAGGCTCATTTCAGTTTTTTCATGTATCACATCCATCCATTTTTTCCTTGGGCACCCTCTTTTCTCCTTCCCTCCTCCACATGCCAGCATCATTTCTTTTTCCATTCCATTTGATCGCATAACATGTCCGAAAAACCCTAGCTTCCTTCTCAACGCTGTTTGTTATAACGTCTCATCATTCTCGACTCCAATCTTCCTGAGCACTTCTTCGTTTGTCTTCTTCTCCGTCCATGATATTCTCTGCATCTTCCTCCATATCCACATTTCGTATGTATTGATCTTCTTCTTCATGTTTTTTGTCATTGTTCATGTCTCACAGCCATATAGTACTGTAGGAAAGATCATTGCTCTGACTAATCTTTTTTTTATGTCTATGCTTACCTGTTTGTCTTTCCATATCTTTTCCAGTCCGTTCATTGCAGCTTTCCCTATCGCCACCCTTCTCTTTATTTCCGAGTCACATTTTCCCTCTTTCTACTAATGATCCCAGGAACATGAAGCTTGTTACCACCTCTATTTCCTCTCCGTCTATCTCAAAACTGACCCAATCAGCTGTTGTCATTATCTTTGTCTTCTTTAAGTTGAAGTATAGGCCTGCCTTCTCACTTTCTCTCTTCAGTCTTCTTATCAGATTTTCCAGATCTGCTTTCTTCCCTGCCAGTAGTGTTGTGTCATCCACATATCTCAGATTATTCAATGTCCTTCCTGCTATCGTTACTCCTTCAGTCGCCTCTTCCATTTCTGCCCTCCTCATTATCCTTTCTGCATGCAGGTTGAAAAGAAATGGGGACAGGATGCACCCTTGCCTAACCCCTTTCTTGATTTTAAATTTGCCTGTGTCTCCAAATTCTGTTCTTATCACCGCTTCCTGGTCTTTGTACAATCCCTTTAGTAGTTGTATCAAATGTTTTGGTATACCCATTTCTATTAGAGTTTTCCACATCAGTTCATGGTTAATGCAGTCAAATGCTTTGCTATAATCGATGAAACATGTGTGTATTTTTTGTCCATATTCCCTTTGCCTTTCCATTATCCACCTCATGTTGGCAATATGATCTCGCGTTCCCCGGGATTTCCTAAATAATAGTCCAACTAAGTGAACTCAATGGATTTAAGCAACTGTTGTTCATGAAGGTGTCTGCGTGCCACCCACATCCAAGGAGGTTACAACCTGTAATGTCACTATGACAGCCAAATAAATTAATGAGACTTGATAAAGCATCTCTTCAAGAAATATACTCAGAGGCGCTCTGGGAACTAGCCTACATGATGTTAAATGTCCTTTCAACGACTGTTAGAACAATTAGCAAAAAGCAAGCACAGCAAGCTAAAAGAGTCAACACAAGTGTGGAACCAACCAACGGATTCCCGTTAAAAGCTGGCAGATGGCATGGATAAGTAAGTCTTTCTGCAAGAGAACAATTGGTTAGTGTGAATTGAAGCAGCATCACCCATAAGCAACCGTTTTAGACGAGATGATGTCACCCACCTGCCTCTGGCTCTGACATTGTGCTGGGCTGTACCAATGACTCTACACAGAATTCCAAAGCAGAGCTGCTGCTGCCACCTGGTGATGGATCTAGGGGCAAAGGAGGCAACTCCTCTTCCGGATCTTCTGGCAAAGGTGGTGGTGGCAGCGGTGGTGGATGCATGATCACAGTAGGCATAGACACAATGGGCCATGGTGAAGCTAAGAACTGCTCTGATATCTCATCACCTGCTAATCATAAACAGTTGACGTTGGTTACAATAGAGTGCAGGTTCATGGTTAGTTCAAAAATAAGAAACTGTAGTAAAGAATGAGACACTAAAGATTAAGCAAAGATGATTCGTAAATTCCTACTTTTGGCAACAATTCAGACATATATGGATCGCACTTTTCAATTCTTATCAGACAGAACAAATCTCCTGCAAAACAGACAATAAACATTTTTTGCATATTCTGTTTTACTACGCAGACAAAAATCCCAGATTGTAACCTGTTGTCTCCTCAATATCCATGTCGACAGTTGTCTCCAACTCAACATCCGTTTTCAAGCATTTCCTGCTACCGTCTCGGTAACTTGAATCGTCAAGTTTTCTCTTGGCATTCTCTGTCGTTTTCTGCTTATCAGTAGAACATGAAAAACAATCAATGATCGTTCATATTACATGGAAAACATCTTCCCATGATATGTGGGTGGGGTGGAATGAGACCCAATCCAGTGCAATACATAATATTTGCTCTTGGCTCATAGACGAGGTTACATGCCTACTGTCTCCAACCTTAACATTATGTTCAGCAGTTTCTCTCTTAGACCAGAGCCACATTGACAAGGAAGTAGATAGGTAGACAGACAGACAGAGAGGCAGGCAGATCAACAAGCAAATAACACAAAAACGACAACTAGGTCTAACTAAATGCTTCTAGATCTATTGCTCTGTTCTTTACTTGTGGTCCAACCATCAAGTTTTTACAAGTCCCTAAAGTCTGTTTTCTTTAGTAGTGGCTGGGCTGGGAGCACTCCTGAGTAGGTTTCTTGAAGGGGTGCTATACAAATGCTCAGAATGAATGAATAAGTATTCCCTTTCGTTCCAGTCGAGTGATTTACTGTACCCTAAAAAAATTAACACAAGACAAAGAAACATCAAGAGCATGGAAGAAACACCGTAGTTGGATGCAGACCTATGAAAGACGGTTGCAAGCATAGGCATCTCACTGTTCTAGACGACATTAAACAGCAGGTCAAGACAGAAACAATTCACAACAGAACTGGAGAATACACAACTAATACACACCTCTATAATGTTCTTTCTCTTGGCAGAGATCGATATCCGCAATAAGTTCAGACCAATCTCTGAGATCACAAGATATAATATCTGATTTTGTATATAAATATAAAACAATTCTAACCTTTGTAAAGAGAAAGTCCTTCATGACGGTCTTGCTCCACTGTGGTTGCATTGGTGGCATTCCAAATTGCTGACTTTCCTAGTAACAAAACAATGCAACGTTGAATCAAAAACAAAACAAATTCTGAATCCTTGGTTCAATGAAAGCAATTGATCTCAGAAACTTAGAAAATAACTTTAGTAATCACTTCATTGGAAGTTTATATAAACAGGTTTCACAGTCCTCAGTTATATTCTTGTAAAGCATTGCTTCAACATAGATTTTCAGTTTATTCAAATAATTAAGTGAGTTTTATAAAAAAATAATATTTCTTTGTGAAGGTCACACCAGATGTCAGATGAAGGAATTCTCAGCAACAATTGATCCATCGTCATCCAATTAATAACCAAGAACAAATGCAAAAATACTGCTATTGGTAATTGGTAAATTAACGAAGTGCGACTTACAGACAATATTCACACAGTGCAGGATTTACGTATAAGCTAAACAAGCTATAGCTTAGGGCCCCCACTTTCTTGGGGCCCCCCAAAATTCTCCGAGTGAGCAAGTGTGTGGTCTGTTGTGCACAAGATAATTTAGAGAAACAACTGTATTGGTTTATTATTTTCATCAATTGCATTCCTATTAAAAATTAGCTTCATTTGATATTAATTAGGTTCTGAAACCAAAAGGCACACCGATAATCTAATTTATTTGTATCATCTTACTTGTTAGTATTATATGCATTTTGCTCTCTTAATCTGTATTATCTTTTAGCATTTTACTAGTGTAATATTTAACGATCGTGTCCAATCAGCATTCCCTAATGTAGAAGCAATTTTGAGATTGTTTCTTAGTATGATGGTTGTAAATTGCTCTGAAGAAAGATCTTTTTCTCAGCTGACGAGGATACAAAAAATGAACTTAGAACAACAATGACTCAAGATAAATTATGTTCCCTCAGTCTCATGTGCATAGAAATTCACAAACTATGCAGTTTATCATTTTATGATGTCATCAGTGACTTTGCTCTGGCAAAGGCAAGAAAGAAAATATTTTAGTATCAAGAGATTATGTTATAAGCCTTTGTAAATTGTGTCTTTTGAAAGAACGTTTGTTACTTTTTACCAGAGTTTGCATTATTAAGTTTGTTATGAATAAAAATGATTCTGAGTTAACAACTTATTATTTCACTATCAATATAGGCCTGCTTCTTAATTGTATTTCAGTTTAACCCTCTATAATGTCGGTGACAATGAGATTTTCGGATATCTAGAGCATCTGGATTTATAAAGGGCCCCATTATCTCAAATAGCTTAGGGCCTCATCAGGTCTAAATCCGGCCCTGTATTCACACAAATAAAATATGTACAGGAATTATTTTTAAATAATGCATGATTAACATGACAGTGCATATTACTTACATCAATGGTGCCTGGAGGCAGACAGACATTAAAGCCTGGATAATCCACGAGTTTATCAAAATTATATTCAGCTGTAAACACACAAAATAACACAAGTGCTATGAAAGGCTACTTGTATAGAACGAGATTCATTTTATCATAACACATTTGGCTCATTTGAATAAACTTGGTGGAACACTAAAGATTAAGATCCCAAAGTGACAAACAAGTCAGTCGAAAATCACTGATCTGAATCACTGATCGTCCTGAATAACAAGTAAAAGCTAGCCACTCAGGACTCTGCCTCACATTGTGACAAACGAGTCTGCATTGCTAAAAAAATGTACAATGTGCAACGTACCAAACCCCAAACATCAAGTGGCACACCAGTTCAAAACACATCCTGTTTAAAATAACTGCCATCTATGCCTTTTGTGAAGTATGGGGAGAGCACATACTTCACATGAGTGTCATGATGCAAACATTCAAACAATGAAAAGTTATACACAAGACGGAAATAGGTTCATCATAGGCATCTCAAATGCGTCGGAATTCTTGTTACTTAAAATTATTTGAGCACTCAGCAGTGTAGGTTGTCATAAAATTCTCATAGCCATGATTGCTGATTACCAACATATGATAATATCATCAAAACTCGATCAGAGATCAACTGGACAATACAACCGCCTGAACTTATCTATACCATCAGTGCAACAAGTAAAGTGAAAGCAGATGAATTGCCTGGATAGAAGAAGAGCAGAAACTTGGCTTTCTTCTAATGCTGTATTTAATAAAGAGAATATGAAAGAACAACTAACGTGATTTGACGAATGTTTCATTAACTTCACCATCCTCCAATAGTTCACCGTCTGATGTCAATTCTATGCAAACAAATCAAGAGACAAGAAATGAATTACACCAGCTCTCTTATCTAATCATAATCTCAGTAACAAACTTTAAATGCAAGCAACATTCAAGAAGAAAGCCTTCCAAGCAAACAAAGGCAACCACAGTCGACTTACAGCCCTTTACAAAGGTCATTTAAAATTGAAAATTCAATGTCAGAGAATTCATATTCAGCATCCTAAGAACATCTAGTCCAGAGAATAAAGAGTCTCAAGTTGAATAAATATCAGTAAGGCTTCACCTTGGCCATGTTTGTCAAACATTGTGAGACCAGAAGTTGACTGTTTGGCATTCTCCAGATGACCGGGTGGATATCCAAGGACCCGCATCTGGTAGATATATGGTGGCAGTTGTTGACTGGAAATACCCAGAGCATCTCTCAGGGTCTCACTGTTTAAACAGACAATGCTCATTGGTAAAGATAATTTATCATACATCTCTATAAACAACAATCCTCAGATGCATTCCACAGCAATTTAGCATTCAACAAAAACTCAAATTTACTCCCATTGTACACATAACATGTTATAAAATTTAAAATTTACAAATAAATTAAAGGCAACATTTGCTTAGGACCAATAGGCAACATTTGTTTGGGCTCTATAGGCAACATTTGTTTAGGCAACATGACTTGACAGCAAATTATCTACTTGAAATAAGGCACCAGATTGAGATCCTAGGCTGCAGAGGTGAGAGGAATAGAAATTAGCAATTTTAGTCACAACAAGGCAACATTTGCACATAGGCATATTCACTAGAATGTCTATCATTTGACTGCTAATGAAAACAGTATATTGCCATGTCTGAATCATTGAATTTGTTATCATCTGGAGGTCATTTAGTTTGTATGTATGTGCTTGTGTTTGTATGTGTCTGTCTCAGTGGAAGCATACACAAGAACATTCCAAAAACCTATTGTGATAAGTGATTCCTGATCTATAGTTAATTTCGGTATCAGCAATGAGCCTCCGGGAATACAAATACCGAAGAAATACTCCATCAACATCTAGCAATCCTGAGTCAATTATTATGAATTGTACTGTTTTGGCATATTGATATATAGTGTATATATACCAATCTAATTGATCATTAAACTGATGAAAAGAAAAGAAATAGATGAAATCCATCATCACAAAACTAAATATACCTGATAGCTCCTGGCATCATCTCGGAAAACCTTGGATCATCCTCAATGTGATACCTATGACAAGATTTACCTTTTGCATTATTACATATCAACATCAGATGAGTCAAGAACAACTACACAACTCCATCTAAGAAATCAAAATCATCAATCGTCAACTGTTATCTCTTACGTCAGTTCCACTAATGACTGGATACCCACTGTAGTCTTCATTGCTAAGTGGGAAACCCGTCTGCTGGGTGAAGGGAGGTTTGCAATTACGAATCACAGGAAATGCAAATCTATAGATGATAAAGTTGCTGTATCAAAAGCACATGTAGTGCATAGTTTTACAAGGCAAGTTTCCTCATTTGGGAGACGAATACACAGGTGGTTCTTATTACAGTTGAACTGGCTGTCTTAGTAACCAGCCATCTTGTTCTGTTTTCCACATATTTGCTAGTTATTGTGTGAAAGTGGTTACCTTTGTTTGCCAGGGTTGTTACAGTTGCCTGCTGGAGAAAACTTGTCCATAAACTGTCGCCTGGCTAAATTAATCCTTTGTTGATCTCTTTTTTCCATACATGCGCTAACGTTATGATCGCCACCACAGTTGAAGCACGCTGCTTTTGCTCTGAAAGCAGTTCAACATTCAATAAATTTAACACAGAACAACAACTTTATCAGTATTTCCAACTAATTTAAACTTTCTCTTTGACAAATAAGTTAGAGACAGAAGCAATCTTCAGAAAAATTTAAGACATTAAATTGTAGCGTGAGAGCCACTTCTGTTCCAGTTCTTAAAACCATAGCTCATCTGATTGCAAAGGGACTGGCATTTTAGATTCCAATTTGTCTCACATGAAACCAGAATCTGTCCACAAGATAAAAAAAGTTATAAGATGATTACACAGCAGAAGTAATGACTTCTGCTGTGTAATCAATCATCTTATAACTTCTGCTGTGTAATCATCTTGCATCTCAAAATGCAAATGAAATCCTCTGATATGAGCGGAAACACAATCTCAGTGAAACACATAAAACCAAGCATCAGCAAATTTCCAAAAATTTTAAGTATAATTATTCATTTATAAGAAACGAAACACAATTTTTTTAAGTGGATGTGAAATCAATATGCTTATTGTTTGTGCTACATAAATTGTCTCTCATTTGCGCTATTGACACAGAATCAGAGAAGAAGAAACTGAGGCCAAGTGAAATCCCTCAAAATGGTAGAGCAGCAACCAATCAATGAAGTATCAAAATGAAGCAAAATACCTCTTCTCTTTAATTATAACTTCAGGTATTTCTTTGTCTTTTGATTGTTCACAAGGAAGCGGCTGTCGGAACACCTGTTCATACCTGTTTCAGAGATCAAGAAATACCCAGAAATAGTGCAATGGCAGCCAGCCACAGACAACTACAGTGGCCGATCGGTTAGAGCGGTCAGCCTGTAACGTTCAGTGTGTGCTAAGCGTGAGGGTTCGAGTCTCGTCCGAGGCATCACTCACTGTGTAGGGACCTTGTTCAAGTCCTTCGCGCACCATTGCTCTGCAGTACAACTGCAATTGTGCCGTCGAGGCGTGTGTATGCACTTCTGAGCAAAAAGATGTTGGAAGAAGGGCAGTATCAAATTTCGGAAATGAATTAATGAAATGAACTACGGATCAGCAACAGAGAAATGATCATAGACAAAGACTAAATCAGCAGAGAGGAGATAAAAAGAGGAACTAAATAATAAGCAAATTATGACAAAAAGGCAAATATATCTATGATGTATGAATGGAAAGACAATCTCAGCATCCTAATGAGTACCTAAAAAAAGTGCTGTGTATGCTAGTCATCAGAGTAATTATAATCACCAGGTAATTAATAAGGCTCATAAGATAACTAGACAAATCAACACTGGCTCTCACAGACACATGCACAGAGTATAATCAATGGATTTCCACCCAGAACTGGTGACAGAAAATAAAGACAGGCAATTGAAATCATTACTTTGGCAGATTCTCGGTGTCAATCATTGCTGAACCGTGATGAGGCAGAGGCCATCCACTGGCATCCAAAACAAACCCTTTGAAGTACTGATATCTTCCAACCACCTGTCAATCACAACTGCTCTAATCAGCTAACATCACTTAGAAATGTGATACATCAGAAATGCAGCAACACATCTTGAAGTCTGTATTCAGTCTTTTTAAATTAATAAAACAAAAAGTGTGACGACATAAACCTGGCTCGTTAACTAACCGTTCGATAGTTTCATATCCAGTACATCAACAATAGGTCAAAGTCATCAGTTGATTAGAAAACGAAAAAGGAATGAAAGCTAACCATCATTACACCAGTTACAAGTTGGTCATTAATTCATTCATGACTCATTCAGCGAATTACATTCTCTTCTTCGGGATATCCACCACAAAGTGCTACAAGCACATCCCTGATCAATATAGAAGAGTCTGATACAGCAACTTATATAGACAGGACCACCCAGTACTTAGGGTAGTTACACATATACTACACACTGTAAATTTGTGAATAAGGCCAGTCTGTTTGTATCAGTAGACTTGTAAATTCATGTCAACTTCAGAAAATAATTAGTAATGTATTAATCATCAAAATGAAAGTGAATTGATCAATGTATCAGCTACATAGTTAAGAAAACACTGAAAATGTCCTCTCAATCTATACAAATGGAGATCACATATACCTCAGTTGTGCTTGACATTTTACTTTCTCTGAAAGATTCTTCTGTTTCTTGTGCAAATATATCTTTCAGGCAGTTCTCAACTTTTGATCTGTATTTGCTGAAAAAATCATAAACAAAATAAATCAGTTATAAGAACTTAAAATGCAAATTATTCACATCGAAGCAATGAAGAGCTTACGTAATACAGAAGAAAGAAAGCCCTAGGCTTTCATTTGGTCATTGGTCATTTATTGCTTGGTATACAAATCCTATATAGTCAAAAACACACACACATATCCCATCTGCAATTTAAAACTTTATAAAAGACTTCTTACATTTATTTCAATTCATTATGCATGAAGCAAGTATGTGCAGCAAAAGCAGCTAAACACTGAAGAAATGAAAGCTAACCGTGCGACTGCATCATTCATAAAGAGGACTTGTACAGCAGGTCCATCAACAGTCATCTCAAAGCTGAAGAAAAACACAATTTAAACAAACTTTGACAGATGCACAATTAATTATGTAATTTATGTGTAAATGTATTTTTCAAGGTATGTATCACGACACTTAATATTGCGCCTTTCAAGTACCTCACAAAAGCGCTGCAATACCTCACGCAAATAGAATCCTGACACAGAACTTTGCATAGAAAATTCAATAAATCAATCCATTCAGAGATTTCTTTAAAACGATTGGATTCCCTGAGCACTAATCCTTTTTGTGTCAGCAAAATTCTACCCTACACATTTTGCAGCAACATCATCAGATCCATGTATAAGATTCCAGCAGCCTGACTTTAGCTGAATCCAATTAATGCTGCTTGTAGAATGCTGAATACTAATAATTGATGACCAGCAGGAAATGTATTTGCCTTTTGTCACTCCATTATTCTAGCAGTAAAACAACAAATCACACCCAATAATATTCAACTTGTAGGACCTTATCATTAGCCTGTTATCAGATCAATCATTAGCTTGTGATCAGATCCGATGAATTTCATTAAATCAGACTCAGAATTAGAAGCAGTCTCTGTCCTTAGATGTCTGCCTGTTTATAATTCTAATTCTTTTTATTAAAAATTTAAAACCAGGCATTATATTTGACCCATGTACTCTATATAGGCCAAAACTGGTCCACTCAATCATTCGCAATCACGAATAATATATTCCCCTATGATAAACAATACAGCAGTTCCCAAATGCGCTCAAAAATGGTGTTGACACCTACCAAGTCACATCCCATATTTCAATGCAAAAAGAAACAGAACAGGGTTATGTTGGTCAGAACACCAACATAACCCTGTTTTAGTTAATATATCTTAAGAGACAAGTTTATAGCCAGCACAATGTTATCATAACAAACACCACAAGTGACAAATCATCAAACTCCCTATAACCGAAGCAATCAACAAATGACTCAAACGATTTAGGGGCCTACAGGGTAGTGAGTTTAAAGTTTCAGAAGTCGTATTTTGCGAGCTCAAGTAGTCCTTTTGGACGTGAGAAACCTTTCCAGAACATGCTGGTCACAATTTCAGAGACTTATTATTTCAATTATATGGACCTTCACAACATTATTTTACACTTTGGTAGAATCCTGTTTTGTAAAACGAAGTCATTTCCTTTATTTACTTACTCCGTGCATTGCATAATGAGACATAGATGGGTAGGTATCAGCCCTTTATTTGAGCACAATCGGGAATTGACGTATTGTTTACTACGGAGGACTGTATTCTTTGCGATTACCCAATATATGATTCCAGTGGGATTGAGCATTTATTCAAGAACTGTCATAAGTATAATGTGCCATAAACACAAAATGGTAAAATCTTACCTCTTAGCATTGGTAGGTCCCTTTTCAAGCAACAATTTGTCGTGTGGTTTTAATTAAGGAAACCTTGGAAACGCAATGCTCCCATATTTTACACATTATTAAATATTAGTCTTAAGCATGATTGCAATATATATTCAAAATGATCTTCAAAAAGGATATTTATTTTCTTTAACTGTTGTATTTCACCCTCAAGTTTTTGTATATATTCCATAGCGGAGGCAACATCGGGGAAGTTGTTACTATCCGTGGTTCCACTCCCTATATCCTTTCGTGTATCACCAGATACTTTTAACTCCTTTTCCGTCGCCAACGTGTTGTGTTTCAAAGGACTACAAAGTGTAGACAAAAAGGCACGAGCCTCTCCAACACATCTCTTTGAACGGTCGTCTGCGTAACTGCGATCTTTCTCAAACTCTCCAAACAACATTGGATCGCCGAAAACATCTGCCATCTTGTCCTAATGCACGCTTATCAAGTCTGCGACTCTACTAGTACGCATTGAAACGTCTACTTCCGGAAATAGAATGTTTATTATTTAATTGAGTCGGTCCCGTCAGTCTTGATATCCTACGACAAGACAGTCATTTCCAGAGCCTGCCCACTCTTAGCTTCACGCGTTGTATGACGTGTCATCGAAAAATGCTGCATGCCGGGATACCTTGACGTGAGTAATGAGTATACAACGACGGATAGGCCTGTAAATATCACGATCTTACAATTAAGACTATCGTTACCATTTACATAATGGTAATTATGCAAATCAGCAAACCACCCAGTAAACAACCCAACAACCCAGCCTCCAAATCACCCACCAAAACACCCACCAAATCACCCACCAAACCACCCACCAACACACCCAGCAAACCACCCAGCAAAAAACCCCAACTAAAACACCTAGCAATCCAC
Source organism: Bimastos eiseni (assembly GCA_959347315.1). NCBI lineage: Eukaryota > Metazoa > Annelida > Clitellata > Crassiclitellata > Lumbricidae > Bimastos > Bimastos eiseni. The sequence continues at coordinate 21,792,429 of OY365819.1, forward strand.
CCACAAAACCACTCATCATAGCACTCACTAAATCACCCACCAAACCACCCAGCAAACCACCCAACCAAGACACCCGCCAAACTACCCACCAAATCGATCACCCGCTAAAGCGCCCATCAAATCACACCCATCAAATCACCCACCAAAACACCCATAAAAACACCCATCAAAGCACCCATAAAATCATTCTACAAAACACCCATCAAAGTACACATCAATTCACTCACCAAAACACCTATCAAAGCACCCATCAAACCTCCAACCAAATCACCCGCTAAAGCACCCAGCAAATCACCCTCTTAGCCACCCATCAAATCACCCGTATAAACACCCATCAAATCACCCAATTATTCACCAAAATTCATTCACTAAAACACACTTCGAAACACCCATCAAACCTCCCACCAAAACACCCGCCAAATCTGTCATCTCTGTGCGTGCATCCGTCGCATTTGCAGTGGTCCGGCATCATATCCCAGAATTCCCGGAAATATGATTAACATGCGTCAGGCTGAGTGCCATTGACTGGTCGTTCTTTCCGAACACCTATTATATTCTTAGATCATTTCAGCTTCGCTTCATATCCTTTCCATGTTGGTTCAGACTCCCAGATTAGACCCAGTCTACTGACACAAATTATCATTGTTTTGAAGACATTCAATGTCAAGACATTTATCTGCAATTATTTTCTTCAAATAAAGCAATTGTGTTCTCTGAGATAGTTTTTAAGAATTCTTCTTGCGGCCATAATAAACATTTCCACCAAGACCTAACCCAATAATTGTGAGAACTTCATATTCTTTTTGGATCTCAGCATAGTTTTACACTGTGCACATAGCAAAACCTGTAATTTACTAATTTTACCAAATGTGAACCCCATCGTATTTTTTGTATCATAGTCATAATTATTCAAGGACTCTTGGTCCTTGATAATTATTAATACTCGTTGTAAGCTAGTGTGCGTTTGTTGGCAGTCTGATAGAGAATATTCTCCGTTTACTTACTTATATAGTACACTCAATACAATACTAATATTTGAAATTGTGACATGCCGTCATAATTATGCGTGTTCTCGTCTTCTCTGACTCTCGATCTTCAATGGGCTTTCCGTAATTGCGTGGCTGCTAGAGTTATCTGACGCGACAAAAGAACAGCGCTAGTTGAATATTGTGGTGCATCATACGATTCATCATCTGTGGTTGTATGTTAATCTGGTGACGTAATTGGCCGAAGTCACGAGAGTCGCCGCACAACTGTTTTTGGTGATCGAAGAAAGCAGAGGAGGCGTCGTGTGACTTCGTTTCCGATTGTATTTTAACCGGACGATCAACGGAACGGATTCGTTTTTTTCGATATTCTGCATTACACCTAAATTACCACAATGGCTCTCAGCGACGCCGACGTTCAGAAACAGGTAGTTGAGGTTTTTGTGATTGTTTTAACAATTCGGGCAGAATATGTTGATGAAAAACGACACGCTGTTGTATACATGATCGATGGTCAGCTGGTGCTGGTTGCAACTGGCGCAACTGGTTCTGCCAGGTCCTCTGATTCCTCTTCAGAGGAGTTCCAGCTGGGTGCACTGTCCTATTAAATGCAAATGCTCAAAATGAAAGGTCATTTGATGAGGATTATTGCTTGCAATTATTAAAATAAAATTCAAAAATTTATTTTTATTGACGAGTGCTATTCTGGTCTCGTTAATCCTTTCAACAGCGGACCCAAATAATCAAATAATAATTTTTGATAATATCGTGTACGATGTATTATATTTTATGCTGACAAATAAGTTTTAGCACATTAAACAATGAAGAGACAAGTGGTTTATTAAACGAAATGATTTTAAAGAGTAAAAGTGTGTCACAGTTAATACAGCATTTAAATGTTATAGTTATCACTAAGCAACTTCAAGTAACAGCCAAACGAATGAGTTTTGTTACTGAAGCACCACTGCAACATCGACAAGTAGCTGGGAAATAGATTCCGACTTGTTCTGGCTTTGGTATCTGAGTTCACGTTTTGTCTACATCCACATGCCTTCAATCGGTGTGTTTTTCCAAATGATTTGGATGAACAAAGTTGTGTGCATGAACATCAACTTATTGAATTGCACCATTATTCATTGTAGCAACATTGGCCGCAAGCGTCAGTAATTATAACAAATAATAGCTATAAGCCATTTGCTAGAAGAATAGCTAATAGCAATGAATAGCTAATTGAAATATATAAAAAATTGAAGGGTAAAAAAATTATTACACAGTATGTTATGCTTTAATATACCACGTAGATTGGATTCTGGTGAAATTAGAATTTGGGACTGCCGTTGACAGGATTACCCTGGTCTCTAATGTGGCTGTCCAGATATACATACTTGCGTATATGTCAACCACTGAGACTTCACTCACCTTCAGTGAAGTGAAAAGTGAATACCTGTGGTATTTCTTCACTGCTGTCCATTTGTAATTACAGATCTTCAAAATTTTTTCACGATTGGTATGCGAACTTGCGTCAGTTGCAGGGAGACGCTGCAATGCATGCAATATATATATATGACTATTTGATAATTCTGAAGACTAGTAGCCTCTGTATGCAAATAATATGGCATTGTGCACTCCTGAATGCCACACACATCCCACAATGCGATGCACTATGCACACCAGACTAAGTTTTTTAATAATGATGAGAATGTTTTTTGAAGGTGACAGTAAGTAAGCAAGATGCCTTATCAAACTTTTTAAAGAGAAAATTAAGAAGACAGTTCAGCGCATGTCAAGAGCTGTTTGGCACACACCTCATTAAAAGTTAATTTGAAGAAAGTCATTTGGGTGTGAGAATCCCTTGCACAACATGCTTGTCACGAATTCTTAGACCTATTCCTTCAATTGAATCTGTTTTGTTGTGCAATGTATTGTTGGAGCATTCTTGTGGGGTCATTGCATAATTACATAACGCTCGAGGATAAGTGGGTGGGTGGGGTGCTTCAAAACGTTACGAAACGTTATGGGGATGGGTGGGGGTTAGCTGAACATTACGTAACACCTTTCATTTATAAACTAATTAGTAATAAATTAAAAATACTCAATCTAAGCTAAAAACCAAAGATTAAGTTTTTCCTTTAGTTGTGAATACTCGGAACACTCTGGCGATATGAAATTTCTTCAAAACGTTCTTCTCCCAATTTCTCAGTTCACCCGAATGTGTTCAGAAAGGCAAGGTTAATTTGAAACGGCATACGAAAGCGGGCTGAAATTCAATATGCAAATCAAGTCCGTTTGTTATGCATCAATATTACGATTGCTGATGGCTTCAAGTCAAAGCAAATCAAAGTCAAGCTAAATCAAGTCAGAGCAAATGACACGACAAATCATCTCCATCTCACTTTCAAAATTTGAAGAATTTTTGATTCGATATTAAAACAACCGCCATTTCAATCGCATCATCTGAAGGCGTATTAGATAAACACCTCAAGACCACTAACATCCAAATGCGGTACTAGTTAGGAGCATAAAAAACGAATGGAGCTGCCGCGCGAAACCGCTTTCTAAAGAGGTCTGGTGAATGTAGTGATACCTGCATTAGTTAAGAAAGACACAATCGGAGCACAGCCGCCGAGTTCAAAATTCAGTTTCAAGTGAAGCTAGGCTGTAAGGCTAGTAGGCCTAGCATATAAATTTGTACTAAACTAGCGTTTTAGCCTCATAACCTACATAGGATGGTGAAATCGAAGTTACACATAATATTAAATATTATCTATCATTGATGGAGGTTAAATTTGGTGACCTGGGACTATTTAGGCCCAGATAAAACTACACTGAGTTTTGTTCAAAGGTAACTACGTAACGCTCAGGGTGGGTGGGGGTCTATGGAAACGTCACGATGTGGTACAGAGGGGATGGGGGTGGTCAAAAATGGCCATTTTCAGCATTACGTAATTATGCAATGACCCCTGTTGACTCTTTGGAGATGTTCGCTGTCGCTTTCTTTTAATAAAACATTCTCCTACTTAGTGCGTTTTGCGTTATGAGATGTGTATGCAGTTAGTAGCATTTTGGGCAGCTATATTGGTTACATACATATTTAAGCGCCCTTATAGCGGCATGGCTGCGTTATGCCGCTTTAGAAATAGTCCATTTAATAATAATACAGAAACTCCTAGTCTTTGGAATGACTAGCTATTTTTTACAATTGTCCACCCATCATAGATGGGCAGTTATGAAAACCAAATTTGAGTCAGACTATTGATATTTCTGATGTATGCTACGCAAAATAACCATCATGTATTATTTTGCGATCCTTGGTAGTGAACATGGAGCATACACTTCTTGATGCTTTAGACAGTTCTGGATACTAACTCGGTTGTGGGTCAACCATTGAGAGCAATGATGTAACAACTGTAAAGGCAATAGCTTCACAAGAATTTAAAGATAAGAGTTCGTCGTCTGCACCTCCGAAAAAACATTTACTGTCCAGAGTGAATCAGAAATATACGTAGTGCTGCTGATGAAAACAAATCCTTGGACCTTTAAAAAATGTCCATAAGTCGAAGAAGTTTCTCTAAAGTTTAATACCAGACTGCCACCTTTTGCACCGGTTGAACCAACTCCTGATGCCTAGATGAAATAGAATTAGAAACTAGCATCTTGAGATGCTTCTTCTTCTGTTGCAAACCAATATAGAGCTGCAGTTATCAAATGTGCTAATTGATTACAGTGTTACAAATTAATAAAAGTACCGTATATACTCGCATATAAGTCGATTCGCGTATAAGTTGAAGTGTAATTTTCTTGACAAAAAAGCGTCCAAAATCGACGACTCGCATATAAGTCGAAATCCATAAACTCAAAACGAGTGATGACGAAATTTAGTAGTGACTAGAAATTTTCCTTAATATACAAAATCTAATAAACTTGTGTTTGAAAATCATACCAAATATAAACAACCAAATGCGAATACATATGGATGACTTCCGTTCACTGCCTCCAGTTTGTGTAAGAAATTTAGTAAGTAAGGCATTCGAATTTCCATGCAGTTCAGCACACTCAACAACTTTCAACTTGAAACCAGTTTTGTAGAATGCTCGCTTTTTCTTCAAATCGCTCAATGTGGAAAGTAACTGTAAGTGTTCTACTCCACTAACCTCAAAACAAAACAGCTTTTTAATAGAATAATATGGTACAAGTATATAAAAACTTATTTAAAATAATTACTTTTCGATTCTAACTATGTGTAGTCAGTAATTCGTGGAACTGTGATTTATTTAGAAATAGGTTTATAAATAACCAGACTACTAAGGCTTTAAGTTTTGAGTTCATTTTCATAACGCGTGCGTATTTGGTCGTCCGAAAATCTTCGGTCTATTTCGCATCTCGCATATAAGTCGAATACTGTTTTATTCGTCCTGAAATAGCATTAAATTTCTCGACTTATACGCGAGTATATATGGTAAGCAGTCAACACTGGAGGATGTGATGATAGGACATGGGTGTTTAATAAAACCCATGTGGAACAGTCAGTGGCAGTGAGAGTACACATACATTGGAACACTTCAAGAACAGACCGTGCTGCACAGTGTAACCTTTGCGGTTCAACATCTATGTACAGATTCATTCGTCAGTTTATTTCACAGATGGTGTGTGTTGTTCCATGTATCTTATGTATCAATCAGCTTGATGAATGTTGCTTCCTTTATTTATTTACCTATCATCTGTGAGCTGACTTCAGTTCTTCATGTTGACTAAGATCTATATATATATATATAAGAAATTGTTGGAGTGTAATACAAGTTAATTGTTGCAACATATTATGCTTTGCTCAACCTCTCGTTATTTTAAGTGTCTTGTGTCCTGCTTAAATCTCGTGTGAGCTGATTGCCTGCCTTCATTTCATTGGTTGCTTAATTGGTTGCACTTGTTCTTTGTCGTTGATGCTGCAGTTACTGTAATGTAATTGGGGAACTGCTGACATGGCATATTTTCGATTGGTATTGGTTTTGAACTGGTATTTGCATCCACTGCCTCAATAGGACTCTGTTTGTCAGGTGTTGGGTTCTGTCTGTGTTATTTTGACCATTTTGGAGACTCTTTCAATGTTTATAGTTTGATGAATAAATTATCCAGTTGCATCATAAATGAGTGCGCTTATTTCAAAGGGCTTGATCACCTCTTTAGGCTCATCTGTTGGTGGCTTTATTTAGCTGATGAATGAAGTTATGAACGATGATCTGTGCAGAGTGATGGCAGGCACAGGAAGGACAAAGGAGACAAATCTTGCTTAGTTTATGCCGTCAGACTCAATTATTTGTTATGAATGTTAAAAATCTGTTTCATGTTGTTTCAGATAAAGCACATGATGGCCTTCATTGACCAGGAGGCAAACGAAAAAGCCGAAGAAATTGATGCCAAGGTCAGCGACTAAGAATTATTAGGTTCTATTGCAAACAATGATCCCTGGGCACTGCAATTTAGGATGGATCGAAAGTATACACTAATATTTGTTTTTTATTATGTAACTTTTTTATAGTGTCAATAGTTGACAATTGGTATAGCAGACATATAGTAACAATTTTGTTTTTATTGTGCATAGTGCTGAGGGTTCCAAGGACCTTTGAAGTTTTACCATATAAGGCAATTATGGACATGGACAATATTATAGATTACCATGAATCATCAATAATATATATTCGTTTAATTGCAAACTGACAAACTACAGGATGATTACAGACATAGTATGAACGAATGAAGTTATTACAGGAGTAGAATTTGACCGTCAGCAGCCACGCAGGGCACCCGTTATGGTATCATGTCTAATGGGGGTAGCATGGAGTAATGGATAGCAACACACTGGGGCGCAGAGCTAAAGAACCGAGTTTGAGACCCATATCCCCGTAAGGTTGACTAGTCCTATTTTTGCTCGGCGATGGCGATGTTTATATTAAATATTCAGTAGAGCCCTATTTGTAACCTGCATGATGTATTTATGAGCAACCTTGAGTAAGAGTGTACTTCAAATTTAGCATAGCTGTTGCTCCAATTGTTACTTAACAGAAAATGCATGAAAGGGAATTTCCTTATTAGAATATGTCATGTTATGCTTGGTAGGCAGAGGAAGAGTTCAACATTGAGAAAGGTCATCTGGTTCAGCAACAGAGAGTCAAAATCATGGAGTACTATGAACGCAAAGAAAAGCAGATTGAACTGAATAAGAAAATGTGAGCCTTATCTTCGAGATGTACAGCCATAGAACTTTCACTGTGAATGAGGCAGCATCTGACGTCCAGTTCTTAAATTTGGTTTACGCTTGGGGTACAGATTATGCCTTAGTATAACTCTGCTGCTTGCAGTCCAGCAGTGCCACTCACAAGCCTGGATAAAGGAGGAGGACAATGCTAATGATTTTTGTTATCACACAGTGTCGTTAAATTGCAAGAAACCTAACCTATGCCTTGGTACCTTAATTTACATGTATATGTAGTGTATTACATGTATATATGGTCACTTGGCAAACGACTAATTGCACCTCAGATCACAATATGTGACTTAAATATTTTCATTATATTGCTGCTACTACTACAACTATTATTATTATTAAATAATACAGAACTAGTGCTACTTGTTAATTTGTTAATCATTAACCTCCAGTCTCACCTTCTCTAGCTAAGTCTTCTTACCACTCATTACTTCTAAGCATGAAGCAAAATAGTAATTAGTAGATGCTGTCATGCTATTGTGTAATGCAAGCCTGTGTTGTAATCATTGATCGTGTTGTTTTCTCTCACTCAATGATGACCTGTAGCCAAACATCAAACCTACTGAATACAGCACGTTTAAAAGTGTTGAAAGCAAGAGAAGATCACATAAAGGTAGATGTCAACGTTTTCTCATTTGGTTTCTCAATTTGTAGGAAATGTAGCACACGTATAAAATTTAGCGAGTGAAGACATCTGGTCATCTGCAAACTTTGATGCATGTGGACTGTTAAAAACACATAAAATGGGTAATATGCTTCATTGAGGGTCGGTTAGGGTCAGATTATGCATCGTGAGGGTAGGTTAGGGTTAGTTTTAGGGTTATTGTAGTTTATAGATATAGGGTGTCAGGGCAAGGTCGTGACTCATTATGTCGACCCTGCTCTGACACCCTATATCTATAAACTACAATAACCCTAACCGACCCTCATGATGCTTACTTTTTGATAAAGAAGATAACAAATTGACGATATTGAAAAAAATATTGGGGGTCGTATAACAGACAAGTACCATCAATTCATTTTAATCATTTCTGTCTGCAAGCTGTTGTCTAAATATTATGCTTTGATATTAGTTTACATGAATTTCTGAGGAGTTTTTGGTTTTGAAATTATTGACCTGTAAATAAAATACATTTTAACTAGACTTTGTTGGGTGAGACTCAGCGAAAACTGAATGTCCTGACCAACGACACCAATGGATACAAGAAGCTTCTGGAAGGTCTGATAGCACAGGTCAGAATGCTCAAATACCTCTGACCACAGAATTATATTAATGTTATCTTGCTATCCATTAATGGATAGCAAGATATACCTTATATAAAGACAAGCTATCTTATTGTTATAATGACATGGCAATGAGGCTTTATGTGGTTTGTCTAATTAATCCAACTGTGATCAAGTCTTTGTTTGCTCCTACCTTCTTGATTTTCTTTTCTAGAGTGTTTCAGATGCATTGCATTAGAAATTATGCTGCTGCAGTTGGAAGAAGTGGCTGCTGCTGCTGTTGAAGGTGGTGTGAATGGCTGATGTACAGTGAGGTTGACTTTGTTGTTGTTACAGGGTCTGTTCCAGCTGATTGAAGAAAGCGTCATTGTGAGATGCCGCAAGAAGGATCTGCCTCTCGTTCAGGTCAGTGAGTGGTGCCTATTATTGACTGTAACAAGGTAAAGACGCTCATATCGTTGTGTTAGGTGTTGAGGGGAGTAAACAGCTGTGCACCCCACCCATCTGTGGCACTGTGGGTGATTGGTTAGAGCGGTCTGCACGTAACTGATGCTCAGTGTGCACTGAGTGAGTGGATTCGACTCTTGTCCGAGGAGTCACTGTGTAGAGACATTGAGCAAGTCCTTCACGTCCAGTTGCTTTGCATTACAACTGCAGTTGCACCGTCGAGGGGTGTGCACTTATGAGCAGAATAGGTTGGAAGAAGGGCGATATCAAATGACAGTTGTATTATATTGTGTCTGACTGTTGGCCCAATCCCGATTTAATTCCCTCTGCCTATCCACTGCATTTTGAGTAAGGTCCTGTGAATAGATAAGTTGGTTGTTACTGTGATGATACCTTTTGGGACCTGTAGAAATGTCGAGATTGTGATTCAATCTGAGGCTGTATATCGAGACTTTATATGGAGCCTTTTCGTGAAACCAATCTGTGCTAGCTTATGGGATGTTCAATATCATTATTAATTAAAATATTACATCAGTTAACACAGCAATGTGCAGTAGTCACCAGTTGTGGGCCCACACATGCAGGTGAAACCTACAAATGGATTCCCTTTGAAAGCTGACCAATGTCATGTATGATTGGAGTGAAGAGCAATTACACAAAATTGTTTGTCTGTAGTTGTTCGTAATGCAGTACAACTGATCTTGTGATATTAAACTAGATTTCATTGTAGAATTGTATCTAACTTAGAAGATCTGTCATGTTTAGTGTTTTATGTTGAACAGGAAGCGGCTGAAAGAGCTGCAGCTGCCTACAAGAGCGCAGCCAAAAAGGACATCCGTGTAACAGTTGACGCAGAAAATTTTCTTAGTCCAGAAATGTAAGCAATTCAAAGAGAGTCAGATGACATCCTACATTTGTGGTATGTCATCTGTGAGTAGTTGTTCCTTTGTGTGATGTACTGTGAATTAGTCAGATGCTCCAACTTCCAAAACCATCACGGCCATTCAGGGATCTTAACTAGAAAACAGTTAAAACATAAATTCTTATGCTTAGCAGAGGATTGGCTGATGATACGGTGGTATAAATGTGACTGTCATGTAAGTGATCTTATTCATGTCCTGAGCTAGATACATGTTGTCTCTAGCAGAAGATTTCTGATAATGATGTGTAATGAAGTATTCGATATGACATTGTCTGGTGATGAATCAATGATACACTGGAAGGCATCAATTTTTATTTTTTTTATTTAGTTGTTTTATTATATTTGGCCAAATAGTCGAAACGCAAAATTAAGAGACTTTATTAGGGCCTTTGTGTTTCAAAATGAATGACAAAAGCAGAAGCTATTAATTCTCTGTGAAGCCTCCTAAATATTTCTCCTGATGATGTATAAAGTCATTGTCCTATGATCTCTGTTGTAGCTCTGGTGGTGTAGAGGTGATTGCACAGAAAGGAAAGATCAAGATTGTGAACACTTTGGAAAGTCGCCTGGAACTGATCAGTCAGCAGGTGAGAGGATGAATCACTCACTTCCGTTGTCTGTAGAGCAGATCAGCATCAACTGATCAGTTGATGCTGATCTGTGTGATTCTGACTAGTGTCTCTCGCCTGTTCTGTAGTTGCAGATGATAGTAAGTTATTGAGTTCCAATTGTGAATCAAAATGAGTTTAGACGATGTCATTGCAGTGTTGATTGGTATTTCTTCTGTCATGGAAGAGAGCATCACTATAGAGTGAAAGGGAGCGGAATGATGACTTCTCTATTTCTCTGTTTGCAGATGTTGCCAGAGTTGAAAGAAATGTTGTTCGGTGCAAATCCGAACAGAAAGTTCCGTGACTGATCGACCGTGTCTGTTGGTGCTCTTGTCATCATCTGCTTACGACTACATCCCAAAGACTAATGACTTCGCTCTTAATTAATTATATGTGAATGTCAGAAGCACTAGATCTATGTCTCCTTCTTTTTCTGTCATCTGTAGACATTTCTTGAAAGATGTGATAGAACATGAATGTTAGTGAAATTCCAAATAAGCAATTGATTTTGTTTGGTTTAAAATTTGAACCAGAGAAGGTATTTATTTAGGTTCGTCTGTTGGTGATAATAATGTTGATACTAATTGCTGCTGTTTTGTTTTCTTGTGGCCTTCCCTCGTGTGGCCATCGTTGCTTCCTTGCTCCATGTCCTCTGTTCATATCAGCCTCAATATAATCTGTAAAAATGTTCTGAATGTACATCGCATGAGTGCAGATACTTAAACATAATTATGTTATATTATGGATGTTATATTATGGTTAGAAGGGTCATGTGGACTATGCTGGATAGATATATTATCTAGAACAAAGACATAGCAAGACTTCAGAATTGAACACCTGTTGATCAGTTCATCAGTTGCATTGGATGCTCTCAATTTTGTCACTAAATTGAGTCCTTTTGACAGCCGACAGTTATGGACATAACAATCACAGACTTAGTACTTTGGTCATTGCTTTTACGGCCAATGTTTGGCTAGTTGTATAATCGTTTCTCCCTACCTTTGTCTCTTTCTATTAGTCGAGCGTTCGACCATTCTCTGCGCGCGTCCATCGTTCCCGCGTAGCAGCAGCTGAGATCGACAGGCGAGAAGAGGTTTGGTTTATCACCTCTGCCTCCCTTTCGATAAGCGGTTTGGTCGGCGTCTCATGAGTCCAGTTCGCTTGACGAATTGATTTCCGTCGACAGCTGACATACCCATGCCATCAGTCAACTGACTGGGCCAAGTTGCGTCGAAAGGGCAGTGGTAGATGCCTTCGTTTGCATTGGTTCCAATTGAAAGTACGCTGGTTATTGTTACAATAGTTGTAATAGTGTCTACAAAGCTTAATGCGCTAACTGGTTACTTTTGGCTATTCGAGGATACAAAGACTAGGGACCATCCACAATTAAAAGACGTCTGCAACGAGGGGGGAAGGTGGGTCATGGGAAAAGCGGACAACTGCGGACATGGGGAAGGGGGCGGACGTCCGAATGTGACCATGCTAAATTATTGCCAAATTCACGTCTAATGGTAGTTACGTCAAATTCTAAGTTATTTTTGGAATGCGGACAAGGGGAGAGTGGGGGTCAAAAAGTTGGCTTTTTGCGGACATCCTTTATGGTCGACCCTTAAGGAAATGGAAGAGATCTCAACTCTAGTACTCATTTTTTCTTATGTATTTTTATAAGACTCCTTGACCCGTATCTGTTTAGTCTGGACAGCATATTGTCTCGTTTTGCTGATTATTTCACTGGTTCATTTCGTCCTCTCACTCCTCTGGTGTCTAGTGACGACGATCAACAACTATCTTCTCAATCTCCGTAACAAAATCAATCTGCCTACACCAAACCTAACTCTACTGAAACAGTTCTTGCTTTGAGCGCTATGAAGCAAACTTTTCAAGACGAAAGCAAGTCGATTAGTCTCTGCCTCTTAAGACGTTTGCGGCCTTCGATACAATTAGAATAATTAGACCATGGATTGTGGTCTTTATCAGATGCGTGCGTCTGTGTTTTGAATATCTCATGGTACTCAGGCCTCATATATTCTTATATCGTATAGTAGGCCTATCTACTACCTAGCACATTACAGCACACTCTTTCACTGTCAATGCCGCTCGATCGTCACTCTTCTAATCCGCTCAACCTGACCAGTGGTGGTCACCGTTGTCAGCAAGATTCTGTTCTCGCTTCTGTTCTGCTATTCACTTTTTGTAAGTGTTGGACACGAGACCATGACCGATGCTCTTTTTTATAAGCAATTCAATTTATTAAGACGCTAAAACGAAATTAGACGCTTAAAACATTAATTTTACTGCTGAAGAACACTAATGTTAAAAGTATGCCAGAAATAGTTTTACCGGCCAGCATGAACTTTTGCGGGTTCAACCCTTAATTGACTTCGGCCTGAGAATATCACACTAAAAATTACTTACAGTATACGATAGGTAAATACTTTAAGACATCTGATCAAGTAGACCAACATTCCGTTTGAACAGTGTAGACCTACTTGTACTGAGAATTGTAGGTCTACACGTTGCCGACTACATAGGCCCTAATTATTAGATTTTTCGAAACCCTTGAAATTTGTGAAAGCAAATTTTAAAATGACTGGTTCCGTTGCAAATGCATTTTTTACCCATAGTAACATGTATATATAGATCGATGGTCAGCACGCCATAAATCGATAAAACGCATAGGGCCTGCCTAAACATCCGGTGTCTCTAATAATCGAAAATAACTGACAAATATAAAAAAATTGCTCTGATACTGCAATTGACCAAGAACGCTAACCTAAGACGGTGACAAATCCCAAGACCGTTCCTTTAAGACCAAGACCGACGCATATTCGATCGAGACCAAGACCGATGCATTCGAGACCAAGACCGCAGTTTTCCGGTCTCGAGACCGTCTCAAGACCAAGACCGCGGTCTCGAAACCACTTCCCTGCTCTTTACACCTCCCCGCTTAGCAAACTCATTTCCTCATCTTCTGTTCATCATCACCTTTATGCTGACAACACACAGCTGTTCGTAAGCCTATCTTTCTTCCCCCCACCCCAACCACTCACTTCCACAAGCACTATAAGTCACAATACCGTATCTGCCTGGATGTCCGCAAACCTGCTTTACCCAGACCCTTAAAAAACAAGATTCATCATCTTTGGCCTTCGCAAGCAGTTAAACAAACTTAGGCCTATACCTAGGGGATAACCTAGCTACCCCTCCGACTTTCTTCACACAGACTCCACTTATTCCGTGCCTTAAACTTACCCTGTCCTCGATCTTGAGATCGTCTTCGTTAGAAGTTCTCTTTCTGGCCACATCAAAGAGCTTTCTCGTATGTATGCTCCCTGGAATATATACATTCGGGCCCATCGTCGATAAGTCTTGACTACACGATCGTGTGCATATTAATAGCCACATAATATCCCCGCTCCATTGATTGTTCATTCCAAACGCGACTAATGTGAATTAGGCCTACCATTTCTTTCAACATCGACTCTTCTCTAATAAAAACTTCTGCAAACAATCCAGAACGCTCTGGCCCGCTCAGATACCAAAACTCCCAAACACCAACACATGCATGACCTCTGTTCTCGAATCACTTCATTTGCTAAAAAGCGGAAAAGCCCCTCAGTTAAGCCATCCCCTACAGAATAATGTAATCTTACCTAAAATGCATTTTAAACCTCTCAGCTTTCTTACATTCGTCCGGGTCAACTCACACATTATCATATCTTCCTCCATACACTGTGTCTCAAAATAAACTTTGCAAAATTGTTTCTGTCAGAACTTCGTCAAATTTCCACCAATTTTAATAAATTTTTGTAAGTAGATGGCAAAATGGCTGAAATGTTATGCTATACATACATTTTTCACCTCACCTGAGTCATATCACCGCACTACCTTGTTAAACACCGATGTATTATTTTTTTGTATACCGCTTCAATTTTATTACTTTCAATGGATGCACTGAACTCCATTTAATCGAGCTGGGTGTCAAAGGGAATGGGGCATACTCTCGCGACAACCTTCTTACCCAGAAACTATGGCCAGACAAACGCCGGATATCACAGGGCTGGCATGGCGAGTTTTTTGTCTTTCAACAGGATGGCGCCCCGTCCCATCGAGCACGCGACACCGTCTCTTTCCTGGACCGAGAAACGCCCTTAATTATCCCTCTAACACGGTGGCCGCCGAATTCACCGGTTCTTAACTCAGCACGGAGTGTGCTGCAGGAAAAGGTTTACCGCTCCAGAATAGCCAACGTCGACGAACTCAAAACGCATCTGATTGACGAGTGGGTGCGCTTTGACCAGTCGACCGTTGACGCTGCCAGTGGCGTCGCCGTCTATGTACTTGTGTCCGTGTAAGCGGGGCACATTTCGAGCACCAATTCTAACACTTAAGCAGATCTGTCTTAACAATTAAAAACTCTGCTAAGTAAACTATATGTTATTTTACTGCGTGCTTATTCAGTCGTCAGACAGTTTGTTGCAAGTAATACAATTTAAGCGTTATATACAAAATTGGTACATCTTGTGTTTAACAAAGTAGTGCGGTGATGAGTCAGGTAAGGTGGAAAATTTTCAGTCATTTTGCCATCTACCTACCAACAGTTTTTTTTAAATTGGTGGAAATTTGACGAAGTTCTGAGAGAAACAATTTTCCACAGTTTATTTTGAGGCCTATATCGACCTCCAGTCTCAGCGTCTCTGAAATCCTGCAACCGCTCCTTAGTCTATGCTGCACCAGCTCTTTGGAAGGGAATGTCAATAATCTGGGCCAATCCCCTCATCCTAATATCTCGCCTCTTAATTTCACATTTCCTCCTCTTTCGCTCTTATCTGCCACTTTCTACTCATGTCTGTATTAGAGACTTCGCAAATGTCACGTCTTAAATTGAATACGTAAGGGCCTACGTTAGACATTGAATATCGACTAAGAAGAACCTTCTGTGGCCATTGTTCAATGACACTTATTGATGGATGTGTAATCAACATTATATCTAAATGTTAGCTGCAAAGCGAATGATCTCGTAAAGGCCAACCATTTTGAGTGACAACTTCAGAAGCAGTTGACGTGCGTTGTGCTAGAGTCGGAAGCCAACTATTGTTTGCTTTAAACACGAACTGGGCCTAAATATAAAATGTGAGTTATTTGAATGACTGCTGATACTGAATTTTGGTGGAAAAGTTAAGCATAGCCTATTCATTTTAGCTTAATTTTGTACGCTGTCTTAAGTTCTTAACGTCTCAACAGGTTAAATTTTAAAATGTCCACTTAATTAAAATGATTGGAATCTTCCAGGTTATTCAACCGATGCTTTGTAACGGTTTCGTGGAAACTGATCGTGATAAATCTGGTCTTCACAACTTCGAGCAGGTAAAACTGAAGTGTTGCATTTTCGTTGACAATTTCAGTATTTCAGGTTGATTGTTTT